>RCUC01116207.1:0-29008 GCA_003697995.1 Taxidea taxus jeffersonii | reverse complement strand
AGGTTTATTCCTAGGTATCTTATGGTTTTGGGTGTAATTGTAAATGGGATTGACTCCTTAATTTCTCTTTCTTCTGTCTTGTTGTTGGTGTAAAGAAATGCAACTGATTTCTGTGCATTGATTTTATATCCTGACACTTTACTGAATTCCTGTACAAGCTCTAGCAGTTTTGGAGTGGAGCCTTTTGGGTTTTCCACATATAGTATCATATCATCTGCAAAGAGCGATAGTTTGACTTCTTCTTTGCCGATTTGGATGCCTTTAATTTCTTTTTGTTGTCTGATTGCTGAGGCTAGGACTTCTAGTACTATGTTGAATAGCAGTGGTGATAGCGGCCATCCCTGCCGTGTTCCTGACCTTAACGGAAAAGCTCTCAGTTTTTCTCCATTGAGAATGATACTTGCCGTGGGTTTTTCATAGATGGCTTTGATAATATTGAGGTATGTGCCTTCTATCCCTACACTTTGAAGAGTTTTGATTAGGAAGGGATGTTGCACTTTGTCAAATGCTTTTTCAGCATCTATTGAGAGTATCATATGGTTCTTGTTCTTTCTTTTGTTAATGTACTGTATCACATTGATTGATTTGCAGATGTTGAACCAACCTTGCTGCCCTGGAATAAATCCCACTTGGTCGTGGTGAATAATCCTTTTAATGTACTGTTGGATCCTATTGGCTAGTATTTTGGTGAGAATTTTCACATCTGTGTTCATCAAGGATATTGGTCTGTAATTCTCTTTTTTGATGGGATCCTTGTCTGGTTTGGGGATCAAGGTGATGCTGGCCTCATAAAATGAGTTTAGAAGTTTTCCTTCCATTTCTATTTTTTGGAACAGTTTCAGAAGAATAGGAATTAATTCTTCTTTAAATGTTTGGTAGAATTCCCCTGGGAAGCCATCTGGCCCTGGGCTTTTGTTTGTTTGGAGATTTTTGATGACTGTTTCAATCTCCTTTCTGGTGGTGGGCCTCTTCAGGTTTTCTATTTCTTCCTGGTTCAGTTTTGGCAGTTTATATGTCTCTAGGAAAGCATCCATTTCTTCCAGATTGTCAAATTTGTTGGCATAGAGTTGCTCATAATATGTTCTTATGATTGTTTGTATTTCTTTGGTGTTGGTTGTGATCTCTCCTCTTTCATTCATGACTTTATTTATTTGGGTCCTTTCTCTTTTCTTTTGGATAAGTCTGGCCAGGGGTTTATCAATCTTATTAATTCTTTCAAAGAACCAGCTCCTAGTTTCATTGATTTGTTCTATTGTTTTTTTGGTTTCTATTTCATTGATTTCTGCTTTGATCTTTATTATTTCTCTTCTCCT
Organism: Taxidea taxus jeffersonii; assembly: GCA_003697995.1. Taxonomy (NCBI): domain Eukaryota; kingdom Metazoa; phylum Chordata; class Mammalia; order Carnivora; family Mustelidae; genus Taxidea; species Taxidea taxus. The sequence continues at coordinate 27,695 of RCUC01116207.1, read as the reverse complement.
GCTGGGTTTAGGCTTTCTTTGTTGTTCTTTCTCGAGCTCCTTGAGGTGTAGGGTTAGGTTGTGTATTTGAGACCTTTCCTGTTTCTTGAGATAGGCTTGTATCGCTATATATTTTCCTCTCAGGACTGCCTTTGCTGTGTCCCACAGATTTTGGACCATTGTGTTTTCATTATCATTTGTTTCCATGGTTTTTTTCAATTCTTCTTTAATTTCCTGGTTGACCCATTCATTTTTTAGAAGGATGCTGTTGAGTCTCCATGTATTTGTGCTCTTTCCACATTTCCTCTTGTGATTGAGTTCTAGCTTCAGAGCATTGTGGTCTGAAAATATGCAGGGAATGATCCCAATCTTTTGATACCTGTTGAGACCTGATTTATGACCCAGGATGTGATCTATTCTGGAGAATGTTCCATGGGCACTAGAGAAGAACGTGTATTCTGTTGCTTTGGGGTAGAATGTTCTGAATATATCTGTGATGTCCATCTCGTCCAGTGTGTCATTTAAGACCTTTATTTCCTTGTTGATCTTTTGCTTGGATGATCTGTCCATTTCAGTGAGGGGTGTGTTAAAGTCTCCAACTATTATTGTATTCTTGTCAATGTGTTTCTTTGATTTTGTTATTAATTGGTTTATATAGTTGGCTGCTCCCATGTTAGGGGCATAGATATTTAAAATTGTTAGATCTTCTTGTTGGACAGACCCTTTGAGTATGATGTAGTGTCCTTCCTCATCTCTTATTATAGTCTTTGGCTTAAAATCTAATTGATCTGATATAAGGATTGCCACCCCAGCTTTCTTCTGATGTCCATTAGCATGGTAAATTGTTTTCCACCCCCTCACTTTCAATCTGGAGGTGTCTTCAGGTCTAAGATGAGTTTCTTGTAGGCAGCATATGGATGGGTTTTGTTTTTTTATCCATTCTGAAACCCTGTGTCTTTTGATTGGGGCATTTAGCCCATTTACATTCAGGGTAACTATTGAGAGATATGAGTTTAGTGCCATTGTATTGCCTGTAAGGTAACTCTTACTGTATATTGTCCCTCTTCCTTTCTGGTCTACTTTTAGGCTCTCTCTTTGCTTAGAGGGCACCTTTCAATATTTCCTGTAGAGCCGGTTTGGTGTTTACAAATTCTTTTAGTTTTTGTTTGTCCTGGAAGCTTTTTATCTCTCCTATTTTCAATGATAGCCTAGCTGAATATAGTATTCTTGACTGCATGTTTTTCTCATTTAGTGCTCTGAATATATATTGCCAGTTCTATCTGGCCTGCCAGGTCTCTGTGGATAAGTCTGCTGGCAACCTAATATTTTTACCATTGTATGTTACAGAATTCTTGTCCGTGCTGCTTTCAGGATTTTCTCTTTGTTGCTAAGACTTGTAAATTTTACTGTTAGATGATGGGGTGTGGACCTATTCTTATTGATTTTGAGGGGGATTCTCTGCACCTCCTGGATTTTGATGTTTGTTCCCTTTGCCATATTAGGGAAATTCTCTACAATAATTCTCTCCCATATATGTTTTGCCCCCCTCTCTCTTTCTTCTTCTTCTGGAATCCCAATTATTCTAATGTTGTTTCATTTTTTTTTTAAGATTTTTTTTTTTTATTTATTCATTTGACAGAGATCACAAGCAGGCAGAGAGGCAGGCGGGGGTGGGGGGAAGCAGGCTCCCCACTGAGCAGAGAGCCCGATGCGGGGCTCGATCCCAGGACCCTGAGATCATGACCTGAGCCGAAGGCAGAGGCTTAACCCACTGAGCCACCCAGGCGCCCCACTAATGTTGTTTCATCTTATGGTATCACTTATCTCTCGAATTTTTCCCTCATTGTCCAGTAGTTGTCTCTCTTTTGTTCAGCTTTTTTATTCTCTGTCATTTGGCCTTCTATATCACTAATTCTCTCTTCTGCCTCATTTATCCTAGCAGTAAGAGCTTCCATATTTTATTGCACTTCATTAATAGCTTTTTTGATTACTGCTTGGTTAGATTTTAGTTCTTTTATTTCTCCAGAAAGGGCTTATTTCTCCTGACAGCGTTTCTCTAATATCTTCCATGCCTTTTTCAAGCCCAGCTAGCACCTTGAGAATCATCATTCTGAACTCTAGATCTGACATATTATCAATGTCCGTATTGATTAGGTCCCTAGCCTTCTGTAGTGCCTCTTGGGTTTTTTTATTGCGTGGTGAGTTTTTCAGCCTTGTGATTTTATCCAGGTAAGAATATATTAAAGAGAAAATAAAATACTAAAAGTGTGGCAAATATCCCAGAAAATTTTAAATTAACCAGTTCAGAAGAGACCCAAATCATGTTGGGAAGAAAGGGTGTAAAAAGAAGTTCAAAAAACATTAAGAAAAAAAAAAAGAAAATATAGATATTAGACTGGTGAATAGAACAGAGCTACCCACTTAATTTTGGGAGTATTTTGGTCTCTTAGAAGAAACTACCTTCCAAAATTTTAAAGAATGAAAAAGAAAAAAATATATATACATATATGTATACATATATGTATATGTATATACACATACATACATATATACACACACACACACAAATGAGGGTAAACACGATGAAGGGAAGGAATATGACTAAAGATGAAAATTTTTAAAGAATTCTAAAAAAGGAGTTAATAAGATAAGTTGGTTGGGAAAAGAAAGAAAACGAAAGTGGAGGGAATTTCCTCAGGCTGGAAATGAGAACAAAGCCCTGTGATAGATTTAGGGTATATTTTGATCTATTATAAGTTGCATCCCAAAATTTTTTAGAAGAAAAAATCCTTTGTGTATACAAAAAGTAAAGTTAGATACAATGAAGGATAAAATATAGCTATAATAATGAGGGTTCAAAAAGATTTTTTTTTAAAGATTTTATTTATTTATTTGATAGAGATCACAAGTAGGCAGAGAGGCAGAGAGAGAGGAGGAAACAGGTTGTCCGCAGAGCAGAGAGCCAGATGCGGGGCTCGATCCCACGACCCTGGGATCATGACCCAAGCCGAAGGCAGCAGCTTTAACCCACTGAGCCACCCAGTCGCCCCTCAAAAAGATTTTTTTAATGAAAAGTATTGTTAAGATAAACTAGTTAAAAACATTAATAGAGGAAAGAGTAAAAGTTTAAAAAATTAGTAGAACAGAAAAAATAAAGTTAAAAAATATTAATTAACTTTGCAAGATTAAAGAATCAGGGAGAGAAAGCCATGAATTCCATGCTTTGCTTTCTCCTCCTCTGGAATTCCACTGTTCTTCTTGATAAGTGAGGTTGGCCTTGGCGGGATTTCTTGCTGATCTTCTGGGGAACGATCCTCTTGAGTGATTCTCAAGTGCCTTTTCCTGAGGCGGTATTGTACTGCCCTTGCCAGGGACCGGGCTAAGTAATCTGCTCAGGATTACTCTCGGGAGCTTTTGTTCCCTGAAAGCTTTCCTAGAGTTCTGGATGACAGGAATGAAAATGGCAGCCTCCCAATCTCCAGCCTGGAGGAGCAGAGATCTTGGGGCCCCACTCCTACGTGTGCCCTCAGAGAAAAGTGCTCAACACTCCTGTATCCCTGGCCTCTGGCTGTGCACTGAGATTCCTTGGGTTGTGACTGAGAGTCTCTGTTTCTGGCACACAGCCCCACCGGGAGTCTCCAAACCCAGCAAATTCATGCTGCTCTTCGGAGGTCTCCCCAGATCTGCCACTTGTGGAGTCCCTGCTCAAAGATTAGTGGTCTGACTGTGCTGGACTATGCTGCAGATCACTGTTTAAGGTAACCCTGAGCTGAGAGCTCACTCCTCGGCTCCGTCTCTGTAGCCGGCTTCCCTGCTCTAATACCTGCAAGCTCTGTGATACTCAGACACCCCCTATCCTCCAGTGAACCCCCAGGACCTGAGACCACATTGTCTCTGCAAGGGCTTCAGCCCCGATTAGCCTCTGTGTGATGTCCCTCAGTGGAGCAGACTTTTAAAAGTTCAGATTTTGTGCACCATCGCTCCACTGCTTGCCGGGAGCTGGCCCCTCCCCCTGCAGTCTATCTTCCCCCATCATTTTGGATTCACTTCTCCGCAGGCCCTACCTTTCAGAAAGTGGTCAATTTTCTGTTTCTAGAATTGCTGTTCTTCTTTTCTTCAATCTCCTGCTGGATTTTTAGGTGTTCAGAATGGTTTGATAAGCTTTCTAGCTGATCTCCTGCTACCTGATGTCATCTCAACCTGCTACTCCCCCACCATCTTGACTCCTCCCAGCTCTCTAAGTGTTTTCTAATTTCCTTTGTGATTTCTTCTCAGATCCATTGGTTGCTTAAATGTGTATTATTTAGGGTGTCTAGATGGCTCAGTCAATTAAGCATCTGCCTTCGGTTCAGGTCATTGTCTCAGGGTCCTAGGTTCAAGCCCCATATTGGGCTCCCTGCTCAGTGGGGAGTCTCCTTCTCCCTCTTCCCCTCCCCCTGTTGATGCTCTCTCTCTCAAATAAATCCAGAAAATATATGTTTTAAAGTGTATTGTTTAATTTTCCACAATTTCATTAATTTTCCAGTTTTACTTTTTGATTTATTTCTAACTTCATCTGTATGGTCAGAGAAGATAATTTGTGTAAAACCTATCTTTGAAACTTATTGAGACTTAATTTGTGACCTAATGTAAGGTACATTCTGGAAAATACCCCATGCTCACTTGAAAAAAATGGTTGTATTGTTTGTTGGGTAGAGTTCTATATATGTTTATTAGATTTAGCTGATGTATTGTGTTTATGTCCTCTTTTTGCTTGCATATCTTTGGTATGGTTATACTATCCATTATGGTCGGTGGGATCTTGTAGTCTCCAACTATTATTTAGAACTTCTATTTTTCCCTTCAATTCTGTTGGGTTTTGCTTCATATATTTTGATAGTCTGTCTTTAGGTTCATAAATGTTCATGATAGTCTTCTTGCTCCAATAAACCTTCAATTTATATATACATATATATATATATATAGTTCTTTTTGTCTCTTTTAACCTTCTTTTTAAAGGTTTTATTTATTTATTTGACAGATAGAGATCACAAGTAGGCAGAGAGGCAGGCAGAGAGAGGAGGAAGCGCAGCAGAGAGCCCGTCATGAGGCTTGATCCCAAGACCCTGGGATCATGACCTGAGCCAAAGGCAGAGGCTTTAACCCACTGAGCTACCCAGGTGCCCCTTTTAACCTTTTTTGATTTAAAGTTCATTTTGTGGGGTACCTGGGTGGCTTAGTCAGTTGGGCATCTGCCTTCAGCTTGGGTCATGATCCCAGGGTCTGAGGATCAAGCCCGGCATCAGGCTCCTTGCTCAGCGAGGTGCCTGCTTCTCCTTCTCCCTCTTCCTGCCGCTCCCCCTGCTTGTGGTCTCTCTCTGTGTCAAATAAATAAATAAAATCTTAAGGAAAAACAAAACAAGGTCTTTTGTCTGTTTAGCCATCTGTTCTCTTTTAGTTAGCCACTGCTGCTCTCTTTTAGTTTGCATTGAATATCTTTTTCCATCCTTTCACTTTCAACCGTTTGTGTCTTTGAGTCTCAAACAAGTCTCTTGTAGACAGCGTATAGGTGGGTCATGTGTTTTTGTCCATTCTGCCAATCTTGTCTTTTGATTGGAGAATTTACATTTATATTTACAGTAGTTACTGATAAGGAGGGACTTCTGTCATTGTGCTATTTGTTTTCTCTATGTGCTGTAGTGCTTTCATCCCTCATTTCTTGCATTACTGTCTTCTGTTGTGTTTAGTTGAGTTTTTGTGTTGAAATGTTTAAATTTCTTTTTCATTTCCTTTTGTGTATCTTCTATACCTACTTTCATTGTAGTTATCAGGGGGATTTCATTTAACTAAAGTCATAACACTCTAGCTTAAATTTATACTAGTTTAACTTAAATAGTATATAAGAAGTCAGTTTCTTTACAGTTTTGTCCCCACCCCTTTCAGTTGTTTATTATAAAGAATTACAGTAGTCTCCTTTATCCATGGTGAATATGTTCCAACATCCCAGCTGATGCCTGAAACCACAGATAGTACTGAACTCTATATATACTGTATTTTTCCTATACATACATACCTGTGAGAAAGTTTAATTTATAAATTAGGCACGGTAATAGATCAACAACAACTAATAAAATAGAGCAATTATAACAGTATGCTGTATAAAAGTTATATGAATGTGGTGGTCTGTCTTTCTCAAAGTATCTTATTATATTACACTCACCCTTCTTATGATAATGTGAGATAGTAAAATACCTACATAAGATGAAGTGAGGCATGTGATGCAGGCATTGTGACATAGCATTAGGCTACTGACTTTCTGACAGTACATCAGAAAGAAGATCACTGGCTTCTGGACCATGATTGACCCTGGGTACCTGAGACCATGGAAAGCAAAACCATAGATAAAGGGGGACTATTGTACATCTTTACACATTGTGTGACCCAAAGCATACACCAACAATCTTTTTAAATGTATTAGTTTACTAAACTGTTTAGAAAACAGGATGTGGAATTACAAGCCAAAATTAAAATAACACTAGTCTTAAAAATTGTCTTCTTTTGATGTATCATATAGAAAACAAAAGGTACAGTTACAAATCATTGTTACAACAATAATGGCTTTTATAATTTCCCATGTATTTACTTTCATTGAGATCTTTATTTCACCCTGCAGAATCTTCATGAGCATTTGTTCCAAGACAGGTCTAGTGGTTGTAAACCCACTCAGCTTTTGTTCATATGGGAATGATTTACTTCTCCCTCACTTTTGAAGGACAGTTATAGGATTCTTGGTTGACAGATATTTTTCTTTGAGTACTTTGAATATATCTTTCCACTGTCTTCTGGCCTCCAAAGTTTTTGATGAGAAATCTAGTCAGTCTTTTTAAGGATCCCTTCTATGTGTAATTCATTTCTTTCTTGTTACTTTCAACATTCTTTCTTTAACTTTTGAAAGTTAGTTTATATATGTCTGTATGGATCTCTTTGAATTAACCTTACTCAGAGTTCATTGAGCTTCTTGGATTTTATATTTGTGTCTTTCATCAAATTTGGGAAGTTTTCAGCCATTGTCTCCTCAAATATTCTCTCCATTCTTTCTCTCTTCGGGGACTCCTATGATGCATATGTTGGTACCTGTCCACATGTCCTTAAGGCTCTGTTCATTTTTCTCTCATCTTTTTTCTTTCTATATCTGAACTTTGATTGTCCTCTCTTCAGGTTTACTGATTCTTTCCTCTGCCTGCTTAAATCTGCTTCAAATCCACCTATTGAAGTTTTCATTTTGGTTATTGTACTTTGCAGCTCCAGAATTTCTTTTCAGTTTCTCTTTAGGTTCTCTCTTTGTTGAGATTTCCATTTTACTCACACATCTTTTTTTTTTTTTCCACTTTCTCTATGCCTTTAGTTCTTTGAACACCTTAAGACAGTTGTTTTAAAGTAGTTTTCTAGTATATTTGCCATTTGGTTTTTCCACAGTTTCTGTTGATTTATTTTTTCTTTCAAAGAACCATACTTTCCTGTTTCTTTGTATGCCTTAGGATTTTTTTTTTATTGTTGTTGTTGAATGTGGATATTTGAATCTAATAATTTGGTAACTCTGGAAATCAGATTCTCTTCTTTACCCAAGGTTTACTGTTTTTTGTTATTGTTTTTATTTTTTGATTGTTTTCAATGTCTCTGTGCCAAGAATCAGCCTAAAGTATAAACTTAATGTCTTCTCAGTTCATTTCTGAGCTTTTTCCCTGTGTATACAATGTCACTTTCTGATTTTACTACAAATGCAATGGCTTTTAAGTGTCCTAGTCTTTAATGGCTGACTCTCAAAAGAGGAAAAAGCAAAAGGTGAAGAGAAAAGAGGGCCCTTAAGATCCTGTGAAATTCATTTCAGCCAAAGGAGAAAGGGCTTGTAACAATGGGAGGAGATGTCACTTCTTTGCATCTCTCTGTTCAGAAGCAGCAATTAATAATCAGAACACACAGGGACACCTGGGTGGCTCAGTTGTTAAGCATCTGCTTTCCTGGGATCAAGCCCCACCAACCCTCCCCACATTGGGCTCCCTGCTCAGTGGGGAGTTTGCTTCCTCTTCTTCCTCTGCCTGCTGCTCCTCCTGCCCCTCTCTCTCTCTTTCCCCTCTCTCTCACAAAACACAGTTCCCGAATATTTGGAGGACAGAGTCCTTTTCCCCATCCTAGCTCCCACAGTTGTGAAAGTTGCTCCAGGAACATATGCACAGATGCATGCCATATGGTTGAGGATAAGGGATAAGTAACTGCTACTATGGTAAGTGCTGAAAATGACCAAAATTAGTCTCAATTTACAATCCAAGTCTTCCCCTAGAGGTTACAAGCCTTCAGAAGATTCTAGAGTTCCAAATAGTTAAATCAAGCAGATTCTGAATGGGCAATTGCTGTTTAGGTGGGGAGACCAATGCCTGATGCTTCCTTTTCCACCATCTTCCCAGAATCTTCCTGTTGTGTTTTAAATCACGTGAGCCAAACATTTGTCTCTTCCTAAGCTACCAAGGGCTGAAACATATTTTGTATCTTATTGAATGCCTTTTGGAGATCTTCAGATAGGTTTATATGTAACTTTTCTCCCTTTATAAGGATAGTCACATTTATTGACAGATTCCTAATAACAAACCATCCTTACATTACTAGAATGTACTACTCTGACCATAACTATTGAAGCAAATGTAAACAATAAAACTTGACCCCAAATTGCATACTACAATAAGTTGCTTATTTCAAAATAATGCCATTACTATTTTACAGATGCACATGAGTTTCAACTTGATTTCTCTTATGTTCTGAGCAGTAATTGCATGAAATCATCATTCTTACAGTGACATTTGAAACCTTGGGCTTATTCCCAGAATGTAGAAGAGAAAAATCTTGATAATAAAGAAATAAGGTAGAATCCTTATATATACTTGATCCAAAAGAATGCCAGAAAGAAAGTAAAAAAAAAAATGAGACAATTGGAAAACAAATAGTAATGTGGAAGGTTTAAAACCACAACATATCAATAATCACATTATATGTAAATATTCTAAACACTCCAATTTAAAAAAATAGGAATAACACCAGAAAGAACAGAAACCAGTGGAAATCAGGGTAGACTTAAGATAATCACTGTGAATGTAGATGGAAAGGCAAGGACATTAAAGCAATTAGAAGTATGTATTAGATATAGAAGACAGATAATTCAACATTAGGGTAATGGGAAGAAAAAATGTACTCAAATGTATAAGAAAAAAGTCCCTGAAATGAAAAAAGAAAATCAAGCAGTTCAAGAATATTATACTTTGGTGAGATTTTAGGCAGATACATTGCACATTAAAGTCCTCAGACAATATAACATCTTTGAGCTTTTCATGGAGAAAATATTTAATAATGATTGTATATAAAATTCTCCTCCAAAATGGAGAATCTTACGGAAAAACAAAGAAGCATGGATCACCTAATAGTGAACAACTTAGAAATTATGACTAGAAAAGTAATTGGGTATTAGCTTGGATAATATAAAAGCAACATAACTGTATTAATAATTAGAAGTTGGAGGAAGGGGAGATGGAGAAAACATCAGTCATTATTTTTTAAAACAGAGTCAGTAAATCCTGTTTAAAAGGAATATAAAAACCTGAATTTTTTTTATAATCTCTTAACCTTAAAGGGATCTTTTAGAAAATGACCTGTGATTAAGAAATAAATATTTGTGGGGCACCTGAGCAGCTCAGTCAGTTAAACATCTGCCTTCGGCTCAAATCATGATCTCCAGATATTTTATACATATAACATACAAATATGTGTTATTTGATAGTTTATGTTATCAGTAAGGCTTCCAATCAATAATAGGTTATTAGTAGTTAACTTTTGGGAAGTCTAAAGTCATACATGAATTTTCAACTATGTAGTGGGTCAGGCCCCCAACCCATACACTGTTCAAGGATCAACCGTATGAGTCTAGACTAGTTAACAATAATAATTATATTTTCTTGCTACTTATCTATACATTTTTTCATTTCTGTTTTTTTTTTTAAGCTTTTGGTCTAAAATTGTACCCCAAATCATGATCTTTAGAAGCTTTCATGTTACCGGAAAATCGAAGCAGAAAGTATGCCTGAGAATAGCCTACTGTGTAAATAAAACATTCAGGCAAGCACAGTGGCTAAGAAATTTAATTTGTAGAAACAAAATTTTTGTGTTAACATCAAGTAAGTAAACTAATCTCTGAAGGGTCCAGTTCATTTATCAAATCTGTACTAACACCTCAAAGATTTCACACATTCAGCCTCTCCTAGACTTCATTGGAGAAGCAGAGCTAAACAGACAAGCGTCATTAGCATAATTCATTTTCCTGACAGTACTGGGTGCTATTCATAGTCATGAGACTGCAGTATTAATAAATACATCACTGATGACCAAGATAAGAATAACACATTTTCTTTAGATAGTGATTTCCTATTTTCAGGCATCCCCTCTTATTCTCTCTCCCTTTCCCTCATCCTGCCCACAACTGCCAGAAAAATGGGACTCTATTAATCTTACCTATATATTCATGTGACATTACCTCATTAAAAAGGAAAAAAATAGAACCTTCCTCTTCCACTCCAAATTTTTAAGTAAATTTCTCTTCCCTAGAGATGCTGTGAATCTTGGAGCTTTGATCCTGTCTCTTTGACAAGTACAGCTTTAACTTTTGTCAGTGTTGTCCTCACTGTTACTTTTTATTCCCATTCCCCTCACTTGTATTATCTGCAAAAGAATGATTAGGCTGGTGCTTGGGCAGGTCATGTGCTACCAACATACAACTGAGTAGGAGTTTTCTACCCTATGTGGTGATACAGGTGCTTGGTATAGTGTGAACTACACTCAGGTGGTTTTAGTTTCAAACCACTTCTTTATTTTTGCTTCTGTGGTATCTTTTCCAAATTTTTGTTTAGTTTTTGCAAAAAAAATTCATTCACTCAGCAAGTATTTATTTGTATGTCCTCTACTATGCCAAAAAGTGCAGAATAGAGCTCAAAGCTCTATCTTATTATATCTGCTGAGGTGGCAGCCTCATGGTTAATATAATTTATGGTCAGTTGGTCAGTGATCAGTTTCAGGATATTCAAGCTTATACACTTATTACTTCACTAGCTATTTAGCCCACAACATTACATTATAAGCCTTAAGTACTTTATATGATCCACTATGCAAATCTTTGTGACTCTTCTTGTCCTTCCCCATCTTATCACTTTTATATAATTTATTTCCTTTTCAGTGACTTAACTGTAGTTATTCTTCAAGAACTGTAATCTTTTCTGACTCCATGTCTATGTGATTAAGGTCACTGTGAATTCTGACCTGGTCTCTCTCAGTGCCAGACATATTCCCTTCCTTTCTTCCATCTTGTCCTGCCATGAAAATTCTCTGTTGAGCCCTGAAGGAGAGATGGAAGAGAGACATTCATTTAAATGATTTCTAAGTTCTTGTTCCCATAGTTAAAATTGTTGTGATATCACATCTGGACAATTGACATTTATCATTAGAATGTAATTCATTCTTAGAGCTGTGGCATTGGATTCCTTGAGTTGACTGTGCGTGTAGTCATCCTGACAGGTTTGTTCGGTAAAACATGGCTTTCCTATTAAGTTTAAATGATCACTACAGTGAAAGACCTACAGCTGGAATGGAAGAAAAGCTGCAAAGAATTACTGAAATAAAGGATGGTATTTGGCAGACTGGGGCTGGAGCAAAAGAAGTGTGAAACAACAGGTGCATTGGGTTATCAGCATTTTTAATTAACATCTGTTTTTAGCCTGAAGCACTTTGCTGAGAATGCTTCACCAGTGCCTGTATTCAGAGATAAACACAGACTGTTGAGAAGCAGCTGAGTAGTAAGAGGTTAGTGAAACATAAAGCTTTTCCTTGGGAGGGAATAATACTGGAGGTTACTCACTGGATATAGACATCTAAGGGAAACCCCTATTAAAACGGTATGTTTTTATTTCATTTATTTTGATACTTAATGTTTTTTAAGGTCACAGTTAAGATATGAAAAGCCACAATCCATAATAATTAAAGTGTTTGCTTCTGCTTATACCTGGTCTTGGAACTTGGAAGTGGTTCTGAGAGGATTTTTGCTTTTTCTGCATTGTTTGAATTTCAAAAAGGAGACAATATTTATGAATTACATTCATAATTGTAATAAAGAATAAAAACAATAATGTATGTTTGACATAAGGTATTGTGGCAATATAAGACATTTTCATGTTAGGAAAAAATGGAACAAATTTAGAAGATAAAAACAAAGTAAAGGTTTGGGCAAGGGAATAAAAGTTTTCTTTTTTCATTTTCATTTTAATTTAATTTTTTTCAGTGTTCCAAAATTTATTGTTTATGCACCATATCCAGTGTTCCATGCAATACATGCCCTCCATAATACCCACCACCAGGCTTACCCAACACCCTACTCCCCTCCCCTCCAAAACCCTAAGTTTGTTTCTCAGAGTCCACAGTCTCTCATGGTTTGTCTCCCCCTCCAGTTAACCCCCACCTCACTTCTCTCCATCTCCCAATGTCCTCCGTGTTATTCCTTATGCTTAAGTAGTTTTTTCTTTTCTTTTCTTTTTTTAAAGATTGCATTTATTTATTTGACAGAGATCACAAGCAGGCAGAGAAGCAGGCAGAGAGAGTGAGAGGGAAGCAGGCTCCCCGCCGAGCAGAGAGCCCGATGATGCAGGACTCCATCCCAGGACCCCAAGATCATGACCCAAGCCGAAGGCAGAGGCTTTAACCCACTGAGCCACTCAGGTGCCCCTTAAGTAGTTTTCTTGATCAGTTTTTGTTAGATATAAAAATGTTCACTAATGTCATCTAACATTGAGACCCTAATCATAAAATAAAACCGGTTCATAACTAAAGACACAGGCTTCCATTATTTTGCCTTTAGTCTAATGCAAAGCTAAGGTTTGGTTTGGTTTGCATTATCTGCAGAAAGAAAAATTTCTTGGAAATTTTTTTTATGGGTATTACTTTTCTACATATATCCTATATTCAACTCTCCTAAGAAATGTTATTCTATTAAGAACAATTCTAAAAATAATGGATTACCTATCAAGAGGCATTTTGGTTATTTCTAGGTTGGGACTATTACAAATAAGCTTCCATGAACATTCATATACAGGTTTTTGTGTAGATGTGGATTTCCAGTCCTCTGTGATATATGCTGACTGTGCTTGCAAAGTCATATGCAAAGTTGCATGTGTTCTATCAGAAGCTGCCGTACTATTTTCAGAATGGCTCTATCATTTTGCCTTCCTATCAACAGTATATGAAATACCTAATTTCTCCTTATCCTTGCCAGCATTGTCACTGTTTTTCATTTTAGCTGTTATAATAGACGTGTAGTACATCGTTGTAGTTTTCATTTGCATTTTCCTGATGGCTAATGATGTTGAGGATCTTTTTGTGTGTTAATTTTCCATCCGTATACACTCTGGTGAAATATCTCTTCATGTCCTTTGTTGATTTTCCAGCTGGACTTCTTAAAAATATTTTTTTTAAGTTTATGGATATTCTTTGGAAATGCAAGTTTGTATTTTGTAAACATGAGGGGAATATTGCAAGACTATGATGACATTGTGGATGTTTAAATGTAGAGCGGGATCCAGAATGATGTGGTTGGATTATGCTAACATTCAAACACTGAGGGTATGGTGTTGAGATATGAATATTAAAAAGAAGGGAGAAGGAGAAAAAAGGGAAAGGAAAGAGGGAAGATTAAAAGAAAAGAAGGAATGGAGAGGAAATAGAAAGAGAATATAGTGGAAGGAAGAGAGAGGAGTAGATAAAGATAATAGGAAGAATGAAGAAAGGGGATAAGTTAAGAGATATAATGATTCCAAGGAGGAAGGTGAAATAAGTCAAAGCTAAGTACATCTAATGAACAAGGGCTTTCTTGGGGGGCTAGAAAGTATTGCCAGGACTGATAACAAGTAGAGACTGAGGCAGACTATTAGAGTAGTTTGGAGGATGAGTGTAATGAGTTGTATGTAATATGCAAAGAAAATGGAGAAGAATTTGACTTCAACTGTATCTAAGCTGTTGGTGATAGAGTTAAAAGAGAATTGGAATCAAGGGATATGATTCTTCATCCCAGTTTTACCAAACACTAAGGGGTCTTTGATGGGCTCTTTATCTGTAAAATGGAGATCAAACTCTTGGGAGTGTTGTAGCCATTAAAACAATTACTAGAAAACACTTTTACATTTGTAAGTTATTCAAAAATAAAAATTGTGATTGCTAATTTTAAAAAAACATTGGGAAATAGGACTGAAATGTTAAATGAATGAAGATATAACCATGATTTTGAAAAAAAAAAAGTACTTTGCTAATTTGTGTGAAAGGAGCTAGTTAATTACTAGTTTTTCATTAGTGTAGCCATCATTAGATGCCAACTAGAATATAGCAGGAGTCAGTAAATTCATATCCAATTCACCTTATTTTTAAGGAATGAACACAAGCTTCCAAGGCATAGAGCTAACACCCTCCAGGTTGGAGAATGTGTCACCCCTGTATGTGTGTCCCTGGTTCTTACTAGGGGCTAGGAAAAGGTCTGGCACACAGAGGTTGTCTTTGTCCTTTTGGGCTACACTGTCAAGATACCACTTGACTGAATGGCTTATAAATAACAAAAAATTATTTTCCATAGTTCTAGCGGTTGGGAAGTCTAAGATCAAGGGTACCAGATTGGTCACATTTGGGTGAAGGCCATCTTCTGGTTTCATAGTCACACATGTCCTCACAAGGTTGAAGGGGTGAGGGAGCCCTCTCAGGCCTCTTAACGGCATTAATCTCATTCATAAGGGTCTGCCCTCATGACCTAATCACTTTCCAAAGGCCCTGCCTAATGGTCCAGATGCCATCATGTTGAGAATTAGGTTTTCAAAACAAAAATTTTGGGGAGGCACATGATGTGATAAGCACTGGGTGTTATGCACAACTAATGAATCATTGAACACTATGCTAAAAACTAATGATGTACTATATGTTGGATAATTACATTTTTTTTAGATTTTATTTATTTATTTGACAGATAGATCACAAGTAGGCAGAGAGGCAGGCAGAGAGAGGGAGGGGGGCGGAGCAGGCTCCCAGCTGAGCAGAGAGCCCAATGTGGGTCTTGATCCCAGGACCCTGAGATCATGACCTGAGCCGAAGGCAGCGGCTTAACCCACTGAGCCACCCAGGTGCCCCTGGAAAATTACATTTAAATTAAAAAATAAAAAGCTCAGTGGATATCTATAAAAAATTTTAAGAAATTAAAAAAGAAATTTTGGAGAGACATAAGCATTCAGACCATAGTAGAGGTCATGTACTCAACTTAGGAGACACTGGTTCCAATCTCCTCTCCTCTTTTCTTTGAACCCAGATTAAATCGGAATGATCAGTTTATGTAAATTTTTAACAGATTTATTAATCCAGATTTTCATTCCTATACTCAACATACAGGCACACAGACCTACTTATTCAGCAGGAGAAACTGGAGGCAAACTCAGTTGAAGTCTCCATGAAGTGACACAGAAACATTTCTCAATACTTTTTAGGTATATCTACCTCTCTCAACATGTTAAACCACTGTCTAACTGGTATTTCATCAACTCAGCTATTATGGAAAGTCTTGATGTCCTTGGGACCAGAATATATTGTCATATTTGTACTCAGAAATCCTGACTGAACAGTTTTCTTTAGAGGAGTATTCTCTGTTAAGCAGTATTATTACTCTCCTTTGTAGGGCCCTAGCTTTTACTTATATTCTTATTTTTAAAGTATACTTCCTGCCGTTAATTTGGGAGTTTATATTTTTATTTTATATTGATTTACTAACATAGAATTATTTTTCAACCTAGTAGGTTTTTTTACATATTATAGTGTCATACTGTCACCAGTATCCATATGACAGCAATGAACAACTTCTACCATTATGTTTAGGGCGATAGACTAATCTATTTCCAGCTTACTCATCATAACTGACAGAAGAAGTTCTCAAATATAATATCTTTAATAAATGTAACACCAACAATTTTACTAATTGCTACATACCATCTCAATAATCTCAACAGCAGTTAGAGCCCCAGTAAGTATTGATGAGGATATACTAGTTGGGAATTCTCCCTTAAGTCTTAATTTACAGCTCTAGTATAACACTTACTGACTGAGGTTTTAGTTAGTTGTGGAGGTTCCACTCAATTTTTGAAAGACCCAAACACTAGGGTCTGGTTTCAATTCCAGTTTCATAATTTACTGGATTCATAAGCTCTTACTTCCATTTTATAGATGAGGAATTTACCAACTTTAAACATCATTTGCCAAGATTATAAATAATAAGTAATTAGCATATATTCAGTATTTAATAAGTGTGATAGCTACTATCATTGTGTTTATGACCATTTCTCCTACTAGACTGTGAGTTGCTTAAGGTCAAGAACTGTCATTAGTTTTTCTAACCCTTTGTGTTCTAACACAGGAACTTGTGCATTAGGGGTATTTTGTAAGCACCTTATAAAAGTAAATGTACTTATAGGTGACAATGTAGCATATGATAACTTTCAAATGATATTAATTTAAAAGCTTGTAGGGTTAAAAATGTTAGAATTTTGGTCCCTAACATGCTATAGAAGCCAGAGAGAGAACTGGCTCATCTCTTTATAGAGCCAAACATGAAAACTATTTGGTCATACCTTTTTAATAAATGCAACATAGCATTTCTTTTATTTTTCCCCACATTTTTTTCCTTCTTATTAACCTATAATGTATTATTTGGTAAGAGGTACAGGTCTGTGAGTCATCAGTCTTACACAATTCACAGCACTCACCATAGCACATACCCTCCCCAATGTCCATCACCCAGCCACCCTATCCCTCCCAGGCCCCTCCCCACCACCAACCCTCAGTTGTTTCTTGAGATTAAGAGTCTCTTATGGTTTGTCTTCCTCCTCAGTCCCATCTTGTTTCATTTTTTCCTCCCTTGCCCCCACGACACCCCACCTTGTCTCTCAAATTCCTCATATCAGAGAGATCATATGATAATTGTTTTTCTCTGACTGATTTATTTCACGTAGCTTAATACCCTCTAGTTCCATCCACATCGCAAAAGATTTTGGGGGTTTTGATGGCTACATAGTATTCCACTGTATATATGTACCACATCTTCTTTATTCATTCATCTGTTGATGGACATCTAGGTTCTTTCCACAGTTTGGCTCTTGTGGACATTGCTGATATAAACATTTGGGTGCACGTGCCTCTTTGGATCACTACATTTGTATCTTTAGGGTAAATACCCAGTAGTGCAATTGCTGGATCGTAGGGTAGCTCTATTTTCAACTTTTTGAGGTACCACCATGCTGTTTTCCAGAGTGGTTGCACCATTCTATTATTGTATTATTGTTGATGTGTTTCTTTGATTTTTTTTTTTTATTAATTGGTTTATATAGTTGGCTGCTCCCATGTTAGGGGCATATTTAAAATTGTTAGTTCTTCTTGTTGGACAGACCCTTTGAGTATGATATAG
The DNA here is from genome assembly GCA_003697995.1 of Taxidea taxus jeffersonii. Classification (NCBI taxonomy): domain Eukaryota; kingdom Metazoa; phylum Chordata; class Mammalia; order Carnivora; family Mustelidae; genus Taxidea; species Taxidea taxus. The sequence continues at coordinate 10,174 of RCUC01116207.1, read as the reverse complement.
TGTCCTTCTTCTTCTCTTATTACAGTCTTTGGCTTAAAATCTAATTGATCTGATATAAGGATTGCCACCCCCGCTTTCTCTTGATGTCCATTAACATGCTAAATTGTTTTACACCCCTCACTTTAAATCTGGAGTGTCTTTGGGTCTAAAATGAGTTTCCTGCAGGCAGCATATATATGAGTCTTATTTCTTTAATTCATTCTGATACCCTGTGTCTTTTGATTATGGCATTTCACCCATTTACATTCAGTGTAACTATTGAAAGATATTAGTTTAGTGCCATTGTATTACCTGTAAGATGACTGTTACTGTATATTGTTTCTGTTCCTTTCTGGTCTATGTTATTTATAAGCTCTCTCTTTGCTTAGAGCACCCCTTTCAATATTTCCTGTAGGGCTGGTTTGGTGTTTGCAAATTCTTTCATTTTTTGTTTGTCCTGGAAGCTTTTTATTTTCAGTGACAGCCTCGCTGAATATAGTATTCTTGGCTGTATACTTTTCTTGTTTAGTGGTGAATATATCATGCCAGTCTTTTCTGGCCTCCCAGGTCTCTGTGGATAGGTCTGCTGCCAATCTAATATTTCTGCCATTGTATGTACAGACTTCTTGTCCCGAGCTGCTTTCAGGATTTTCGCTTTTCACTGAGACTTGTAAATTTTACTGTTAGTTGATGGGGTGTGGACCTGCTTCTATTGATTTTGAGGGGGGATTCTCTGTGCCTCCTGGATTTTGATGCTTGTTCCCTTCACCAAATTAGGAAAATTCTGTGCTGTAATTTGCTCCAATATACTTTTCTTTTTTACTTAGGGGAAATTGGAGGGGGAGACAAACCATGAGAGTCTGCTCCAATATACTTCTGCCCCTCTCTCTCTCTTTCTTCTTTTTCTGGGATCCCAATTATTCTAATACTGTTTCATCTTGTGGTATCACTTACCTCTTGAATTCTCTACTCATGGTCCAGTAGTTGTTTATCTCTCTTTTTTTCAGCTTCTTTATTCTCCATCATTTGGTCTTCTATATCACTAATTCTCTCTTCTGCCTCATTTATCCTAGCAGTAAGAGCCTCCATTTTTTATTGCACTTCATTAATAGCTTTTTTTATTTCAACTTTGTTAGATTTTAGTTCTTTTATTTCTCCAAAAAGGGACTCTCTAGTATCTCTATGCTTTTTTCAAGCCCAACTAGAATCTTCTGACATATTACTAATGTCCATATTGATTAGGTCCCTAGCCATTGGTACTGCCTCTTGCTCTTTTTTTTTTTTGAGGCTGCCTTCTCATTTTATCCAGAGAAGAATAGATGAATGAGAGAACAAAATATTGAAAGGGTAGCAATGACCCCAGGAAAGTATACACTAACTAAATCAGAAGAGCCCAAAAACTGGGGGGGGGGGGGGGAAAAAAGGAGAAAAAAAAATATATATATACACACACACACACACACACACACATATATACATACACACACACACACACACATATATATATATATGGTTAGATCTCTAGAGGTATAGAGACCCATATGTATTAGACCTGTATGTGTATATTAGATTAGATTGGTAAATAGAACAGAGCAACACAGTTGATTTGGGGTGTATTTTGGTCTATTAGAAGAAAGTGCCTCCCAAAATTTTAAAGAAAAACATATATATCCAAAAATAAGGGTAAACACTATGAAGGGATGGAATATGACTGTAAAAATGAAAATTAAAAAGGAATTCAAAAGAAGTTGTTTGAAAAAAGAAAAGAAGAGAATGTGATTAGGCTGGAGACTAGAACAAAGCTATATGCTAGATTTAGGGTATATTTTGATCTGTTAGAATAAACTTATCTGAAAATTTTAAAGAAAGAAAAACGCCTGGGTGGCTCAGAGTTAAGCCTCTGCCTTCAGCTCAGGTCATGATCTTAGGATCCTAGGATCTAGCCCCACATCGGGCTCTCTTCTCAGCAGGGAGTCTGCTTCCCCCCTCTCTCTGCCTGCCTCTCTGCCTACTTGTGATCTCTCATTCTCTCTCTGTCAAATAAATAAATAAAATTTTTAATTTAAAAAAAGAAAAACTTATGTATACACAAAATAAGGTTAAGTACAATGAAGGGATAGAATATGACTATAACAATGAAAATTTTAAAATATTTTTATAAAGGTATTGATAAGATAAAATAGATAGAAAAGGTTAACATATGAAAGAGGAAAAATTTTAAAAATAGAATAAGAAAAAAATAAAATTTAAAAATTTAACTTTGAAAGACTAAAGACTCATAGGGAAAAAGCCATGAATTTTATGTGCTGTTGTCTTCTAGCTCTGGAATTTTGTTCCTTGATCAGTGAACTTGGTCTTGGCTGGATGGTCTTGCTGATCTCCTGGGGAGGGGTCTGTTGCAGTCATTCTCAAATGTCTTCGCCTGAGGTGGAATTGCACCTCCCTTGCCAGGGGCCAGGCTAAGTAATCTGCTTGGTTTTCCTCTCTGTAGCTTTTATTCCCTGAGTGCTTCCCATAGAACTTTGGGAGAGGAGAATGAAGATGGGGGCCTCACAGTCTCCAACCCTGAGCGGCTGAGAGCTTGGGGCCCCCTCCTCAGTGCACCCTCAGAGAAAAGCAGTCAATCCCTCCTGTCTCCTTGGTCTCTGGCCGCCCTCCATGCTTACCCAGCCCATAACTGACTGTTGTTGTCTCTGGCACATGGCCCTGTTTGGAGTCTCCAAACCCAGCAGATTCCTGCAGCATTCTCCGGCGCCCTTCCTCCTGGTAGAGGAAGGGGGGGGGTCTCTGGATCTGCCAGAGAGGTCCCTGCTCAAAGAGCAGTATCCCAGATGTGCCAATGATCACAGTTTATGGCAGACCTAAGCTGAGACCCCACTCCTTGGCTCTGTCTTTGAAGCCAGCTTCCCCACTCTGATATCTGGGAGTTCTGCCACATTCTGGAACCCCCTCTCTTTCTGTGACCCCAAGGGACCTGAGCCCACACTGTCCCAGCAAGGGCTCCACACCCCACTTAGACACTGGAGTGCCATTCCTCAGTGGACCTGATTTCTAGAAGTTCTGATTTTGTGCTCTGCTGCTCAACTGCTTGCCAGGAGCTGGCCTCTACCCACACAGTCTGTCTTCCCATGTATCACCTCAGAATCACTTCTCCACACATTCTACATTCCAAAAAGTGGTCACTTTTCTGTTCCTAGAATTGTTGCTGTTCTTTTCTTCAATCTTCTGTTGAGTTTGTAGGTGTTCAGAATGGTTTGATAACTATCTAGTTGAATTTCTGAGACCCGACGAAATTTAGGTCTCCTACTCCTCCTTCATCTTACTTCTCTCACCACATGGCATTTCTGATCTGGAACTCAGAAACCCAAGAACCATAGACCTGATCTTTAAAAAAAAAAAAAGGACCTATAAGCCTACGGCACATAGTTCATTCTCTTCTATTGGTATTAGAGCCATGTTATGGAAGAGGGCTTAAGTTTTGGAGCCAGATTGCTATACAAGTAGCAATGGGACCTTGAGCAGGTTTAAAGTTGCCAGCCTTATTTACCAAATAAAAATAAAAGATGCCCAGTTAATTGTGAATTTCAGGTAATAAAGAATCATCTAGTATAAGTAAGTTCCAAATATTGTATGGGATATGGACTCTAAAGAATTATTAAGGGCACCTGGGTGGCTCAGTTTAATCATCTGCCTTTGGCTCAGGTCATGATCCCAGGGTGCTAGGATCAAGCCCTGCATCGGGCTCCCTGCACAGTGGGGAGTCTGCTGCTCCCTCTCCCTTTGCCTCTGCCCCCTGTTCCTTCTCTCTCTCTCTCTCAAATAAATAGAAGGTTTAAAAATTTTTTTAAATTATTCATTATCTGAAACTCGAATTTAACTGGGTATTCTATATTCTCTGTGCTTGAATTTTCTCATTATTAAATGGAATATAATGATAGTACCAATCTGATAGGGTTGTTATGAAGATTACATCAGTTAATACATAGAAAGTACTTAGAATAGTAACTAGTATAGAGAAGATTTCAATAAATGATACTTCGCTATTGTTCTTGATGGGGTTATGATATTTATTGAAGATATTTCTGAGGCCTCCTTCTGTTAGCTGTGATAATTAATTAATGCATAGAGTGAGACTCCACAAGGCTAGGCAAAAGACAATGACTAGACAGGTCCATGTCTCCCAGGAATGGACCTGCCTGTGAATCCCTGCTTCATCATTCATTGGCTGGGTACAGCTTGGGGGAATGTAGCCTCAGTATAGGTGCAGTGATGAATTTCACATCGCAATAGCCAAAGCTGCTGATCCATTTTGTTTCCTGAAGTCAGAGGTCTCAGAGGTGCATTCTCCTGAATACCAATGTACAGATCTCTTTTTCACATAGGTCCAAAGAGCAACTACTCTGTGGAAACTGGAGATATAAAAGGGAAGTTAGTACGATAAAACTATATCCATTGTCACTGAATTGCATCTCATAGCTACAAGTAGTATTCATCCTCTCCCTCACTACTATCTACTTTCTGTCTTTTTGGACTATTTGCCATCTCCAGGCATTTTTACTTCATTGAGTATTGGCCATTGTGGGTTGTTGTGGTTGGTTTTTTCCCCAGGCTTTTAAGAGCCATTCCACTAGCAATTTATCCCAGCAGCCCGGAGTCCTTGATAGGATGTTAAATTCCATATCCTGTAAGAGTGCTCCCCACATTAATGAATTCTATTTATCCTATCTTCCATTCCACATCCCGTTTTTTTACTGGCACATGCCGGCTAAATCTTGCAACTCTTTAAGTGTGTGGTCTCTCCTAGTTTATCCTATCTATCATGTTCCCACTTGGACTGTGCTGAGTTTTAACCCCAGTTATCAGGCTGGTATCCAGGAGATGGGTAGGGGCATTTCCTGAGGGTAGGGAATATTTGTTGGATTGTGGGGAGAGTTCTCTCCAGAATCTTCTACCACAGTGGAATTGCTAGCTCACATTCAAGGGGTCTGCACCATCAACACTATCAAAGGCATATATCCACATGTACCCATCCCAGATATCAGGATCCCATGTGTTTTTAAATAGGGCATTAACTCAAAAGTAGACTTCCCTGCTTTGGTGGTACATCCAAATGTCTCTACTACTCTATGACTCTAACAATTAGGTCTCCCATCTGTCGGCTGTGTCTGCTTTTCAAATGCAGAAGATAAGGACCTCTGTAAGCTGCTGAAGTGGCTCCCTGGCTAGTAACTGTTAGAAAATAACACTCAGAAAAAGGAAAGAAAAGAGCGCTCAGTCTCTCATTATGCTTCCTTAGGGCATAAATATAACTTAGTAGTAATTAGCCTATTCCATTGTCTACTTAGTAAGTATTGCCTATCCACAGCCTCCACCACCCACCAAAGTACACCACAGAACAGTTCTAAATAAAGTTCTAAGGCTTTCTAAGTTCAGAAGTCATCAAGCATATTGCCCATCTGAAGAATCCCATGTCATTCAGGAATGGTATCTCAGGATCTCAACTTAGTATCTCAACTGCCCGCAGTCACTACCCAGGAGCAGCTTGTGGAAAGTGTAGCCTGAATGGGAAAACACAATGATACATTTCAAAATGCAGCAGCTGGGACTGTCAGTCAGTTATACTTCCTGCAGTAGGAGATCTGAGAGAGATATTCTCATGAGTGCCACACTGAGTTCTATAAATAGAAGTGGGAGAGATGACATGAAAACAGAAGAGTAGGGAGCTCCAAGAATCAGTCCTTCCACTGAAGCAATCATTAAGCAAACAAAACTGGCAGAATTAACTTAAACTCTAGAATTTAATTTAAAAACTTATAACAATCAGAGTACTTAATAAAGACATGTTAAATATTGTGCTGATTCTCAGAAATTCAAAATGCATTTTTGTTTATCTGTCTGCTGTCCCCCACTCCCCAGTATGACAGTGGCCATGAAGATAGTGATCAGCATTTCTGGTGTTACCTAGCTTGTGCCAAAGGGCCATGATGGACCTTGTTCTAAAACACTGTGGTTATGCATTTTGTATTTTGACCAGTGTTGTGTTTTCCAGGGGGAACAATGCAGAGGCTTGGTTTTGTTTTGCCTCCAACAGCCCAGAACAGCATCTCTGACAAAAAATTCACATATGTCAAAAGCATTTAAAGACATATAACATGCAGAGCTGTCTCGGGCAAGAAATGGAGAATGGGGAAAGCAGCAGTTGGACCAAAAGATCTGGGAAAGAGAAGACTGAGGAGAAAATATTTGGGGAATAAAGTCCTTGAAGGGCTACCATATATACCAGGGAATCACAGGTACAAGACACATGCCTAAAACTGGCTGCATGCTCAGTAAGACCTGAACCCCTGGACCTAAGTCTCAAGGAAGACCTTGGGCTCTGCATAAACAAGCAGGAAAGGCTAAGACAGAATTGTATGTAGGTAATTTGGCTAAGCAATGAAGGAGTGTCCTAACTCCAAGCCAATCTACAAAGACTGGGGGAGTTGTTTGTTGCTTCAGGATTTAAAAAAAAAAAGTTCTATCTGGTCATCTGTCAGGAGTTTTAAAATATCTGGCTGGTTGCTGAGATAATGAAACAGATGTTGGTGATCACACATGACAAAGAATATAGGCCTTGCAAAACAGTTAGGAATGTCAGTAAACAACTGAATGAGTGCTCTCAATAACACAGAAAAACCTGGAGAGGGGAAGAATCTGATTTCCAGAGTTATCACATTATGATATTCAAAATGTCTGATTTCAGGAAATGTATATGGAAAGGCATACAAAGAAGCAGGCAAGTATGGCCTATTCACAGGAAGAAAAAATAGTCAGCAGCATCCCAGGGGAAGCCCAAGCTTTGGGCTTATTCAATGACTTTATATCAACTATGAGCTTAAATGAACTCATAGAGCTAAAGGAAACCATAGACAATGAACCAGAAGGGTGATGTCTTACCAGACAGAGAATGCAATAAAGAGAACAAAATTATAGAAAGGAAATAAATAGAAAATTTTGATCTGTAAAATATAATAGCTGAAATAAAAAATTCACTAGATTGGCTCAACAGATTTGAGCAGGCAGAAGAATCTGTGAATGTTAAAATAGGACAATTATCAAGTTAAAATAGGACAATTATCAAGTTAGAAGAGCAGGGGGAAAAAAAGAATGAAGAAAAATCAATAGAACCTGAGCAACTTCTGGGGTACATGCATTATGGCATACTGAACGAATCTACATATCCACGAAACATGATGAAATTCAAATAGAATCAATTCAGCAAGATCCACATCAAAACACATTATAATCAAATTCAGAAGCCAAAAAGAATCTTGAAAGTGTAAAGCAGAAAGCAACTTATTTTGTAGATAGGATCCTCAGTAAGATTAACAGCTTATTTTTCATTAGAAACCTGGAGGTCAGAAAGTGGTGGGATGACATTTAAAATGTACGAGAAAAACCATAAATCAAGAATTCTACACCTGATCTTAGAAGAAAGGCTCTCAACTCATGATATTAGTTGTGGGTTTTTCATATATGTTTCTCTGACATCAGGAACAAGATAAGAATGTCCACTTTCACCACTTTTTTCAACCTAGTACTTGAAGTCCTAGCTGCAGCAGTCAGATAAGAAAATGAAATAAAAGGCATCCAAATGGGTAAGGAAGAAGTAAAACTTCCACAATTTGCAGACAACATGGTACCAAATATAGAAAACTCTAAAGACCACCAAATAACTATTAGACCTGATAAATGAATTCAGTAAAGTTATAGGATACACAATTCATATACAAAAATCTGTTGCATTTCTGTACACTAATTATGAAGTAGCAGAAAGAGAAATTAAGAAAAAAAGCCATTTACATTTGCACCAAAAAGAATAAAATACCTAGAAATAAACTTAACCAAGGAGGTGAAAGACCTGTATTTGAAAACTATAAAACACTCATCAAAGAAATTAAGCAAATGGAACAAATGGAAAGATATTTTATGTTCATGGAGTAGAACAAATATTGTTAAAATGTTCATACTACCCAAAGCAATCTGCACATTCAATGCAATCCTTACCAAAATTCCAATGGTACTATTCATAGAACTAGAACAAATAATCCTTACATTTGTATGGAACCACAAAAGAATCTGAGTAGCCAAAGCAATTTTGAGAAAGAAGAACAAAGCTGGAGGTACCACAGTCCCAGATTTTAGATATACTACAAAGCTGTAGTAATCAAAAGAGTATGGTACTGGCACAAAAATAGGCACATAGATCTATGGAACAAAATAGACGGCCCAGAAATAAACCTATACTTCTATGGTCAATTAATCCACAACAAAGGAGACAAGAATGTACAATGGGGAAGAGATGGTCTCTTCAACAAATGGTGCTGGGAAAACTGGAAAACATAGCAACATGCAACAGAATGAAACTGGACCACTTTCTTAGACCATACACAAAAAATAAACTCAAAGTGGATTAACGACCTAAATGTGAGACCTGAATCCATAAAATTCCTTGAAGTAAACATAGATAGTAAAATTTGTCAACATAGGCTGTAGAAACAACATTGTACATATGTCTCCTTAGGCAAGAGAAGTGAAAGTCAAACTATTGGGACTACACCAAAATAAAAAGCTTTTGCACAGCAAAGGAAAGCATCAATAGGACAAAGGGAAGGCCTAGTGAATGAGCAAAAGTATTTGCAAATTGTATATATGATAAGAGGTTAATATCCCAATGCTAAGTGAATAAGTGAAATGCTAAGTGAAATAAGTCAGAGAAAGACAATTATCATATGATCTTACTCATATTTGGAATTGAAGAAACAAAACAGATGAACCTAGGGGAGAGGAAGGAAAAAATTAGAGGAAAACAGGGAGGCAAACCATAGGAGACTCTTAACTATAGGGAACAAACTGAGGGTTATTGGAGAGGAGGTCTGTGGGAGGGTAGAGTAACTGGGTGATGGACATTAAGGAGGGCATTTGAAGTAATGAGCACTGGGTGTTGTATGTAAGTGGTGAATGACTGAATTCTACCTCTGAAACTAATAATACAGTATGTGTTAATTAAATTGAATTTAAATTAAAAAGTTTTAAAAAGGAATAAGTAAGCATATATGAACTATAAGATACCACAAGGGAAAACGATCTATGAAATTCCATTTGTTTTCTTGTGCATTTGGTGATTTTTTTTTTAAAGATTTACTTATTTACTTATTTTAGAGAGAGCAAACAAGCAGGGAGAAGGGCAGAAGGATAGAAAGAGAATCCCAAGCAGACTCCCTTCAAGGAATCTGATGCAGGGCTCCATCTCATGACCTGAGATCATGACCTGAGCTGAAATCAAGAATCAGACACCTAACCAACTGAGCCATCTAGGCACCTCTGCATTTGGTAGTTTTTTATTGTGAGCTCGTATTTTATTCTAATTGATGGTAATCCTGGGGATTTCTATAAAAAATGCTTTAATCCATGGGTGCCTGCCTGGCTCAGTTGGTAGATTATGGGACTGTAGGTCTTGGAGTCATAGAGCCTACTTAAAAAAAAAAACTGCTTTAGTCCAGACATGAATTTTTTTTTAATGCCAAAGTTAGGTGCACTATATCCTGGGAATATTTTAACTTGAATGTGATGGCCCTTAGAGGAGTAGTACCTCTCCCTGCCCCCCAGTATTTGCTTTCTGTTCAGGAATATTTACTCTAGTTTTAATGAAGGGATTTAATTTGGTTACTATTTTTTGATTGAGACTAGGGGCCCTTGGAGAGATTTTCTTATTTTTTTAGAATTCTGTGATGTACTTTAATGTGTGTCTTATAGGCAGTCTAGTTGGGAGCTCCCTTTGGTATTTCTGGTTGATCATGCTGCCAGATGCCAATCCCTATTCTTTCACTTAATCATAGTGCCCTTCATTACTTCTCACCTAGAAGGAAGATACATCCTATCTTGCCCCTCTTAATTTCACTCCCTCCAATTTTAATTTACCCTGTATATGATTGCCAACTTGATGTATCAATGAACATGTTAGACATTTTAAATTCAAGGTACCTAGAAATAAGAATTTTGAGCTCAGGAAAGATAGGGATCCTAGAGATTTGTGAGTCACTGATATAATTATCAATGCCATGGAGTGGGTAAGATTAGTGGGGAGACTAGAGTAGTGAGTGTAAATAAAAGAGTACAATAACACATCAACTTCATGGAGTAGGCTGAGGGGGGG
>ML098711.1:14344-52315 GCA_003697995.1 Taxidea taxus jeffersonii | reverse complement strand
TCCTTGAAAACAGGTCTGGTCTATCCTGGCAGAGCAGTGGTCCCACACAAGTCCCCAGGGACCCAGGGCTCACTTTTCCAGGCTGCAGGGTTCCCAAACTTTCCAGTCTTCCCTGTCCAGGGTCAGTTAATCAGGGATCCTGTGATTTGGTAAGCTCCATAATTATCTTAGTTTGACATAGCAGGAAATGTTATTCATAGTCCAAAAATTATCTGAAATATTTTTTCCCGTGGGGAAAGGGGGGCAGTGCTATAGAAAGAGCCCTGGTTGGAGCTTTCTCCAAAGGAAGATTGGGGTGGGGTGGGGTGGGGCTTGGTGGGTGGGAGTGCCCTGGTGGGGCTTGTGGTGGGTGGGGCATTCAGGGCTCTGTAAGGTGCTCTTTCGGGGACTGGTGGGGCTGGTGCTACTGCACTGGTGTGTGTGTGTACGCACATGCACACACGCTCTCTGTCTCTCTCACTAGATTATTGCTCATCTGTTTGTCTGTCTGTTCTGGGAAGTTGGAAGATACCAAACAGAGCTGTAGTTCTCTGTATTCCTGCCACTTTCCTCTCCCACTCCCCAAGGAGTTCTGGCAGGCTGAATGGCGGTGTCTCCGAGAGGGGGTAAAGGGCTGTAGGAGGTGGGAGCATGCTTCCCTGGGTGTGTGCTAAGACTCACTGCCCTGTAACAGGGTCTTCCCTCCTTGCTGCCTCAGGTCGGGGTTGGGAGGCTGGCCTCCTCAGTGTCGACTTCCCAGCTAACCCCACCCACTCTGGTCCATCTGTCTGCCTGCGAGATGTCTCCTGGGCATCAGCCCGCCGGCATGATTTGCTTTGGGAGGTGTGAAGCATGCTCTCTCTGCCCCATCCATTCCTTCCCCTCCTTTTCAGGGCTTTCTGTGTGGAATAATTGAAGGCCTTTTTCTTCATAATCCCAGAAACTCCTGCTAAGATGCAAACCCCTCCTTGAGGGGCGACACTCCCCCCTCACTGGAGATTAGGTGGCACTGCTGAAAGGAAGGAAGGGGCCAGGATCGGGGAGGAGAAGCACGGGGATCTGAAGGGACCTGCCTTATTACCTTGTTACATTTTTGAGAGTCCAACCTGCTTGATGCATCTTGCTCTCGTCCCCAGAGTGGGGAGCAAGGCCTTTTAGAGAGATCCAGGAGGGCTGGATGAGGGAGGGGCAGCAGGCACTGTCCCTAGTCCTCTCATTTGCCTTACTCTCTGAGGAAGGGAAGGGACTGCCACTTGGCCCCTGTGTCCCCTTATAGCACAAGTGCTGGTGTTTGTTGGTGGCTGAGTCCTCTTCTGCTGGCAGCAGGGAGTCTGAGGGGAGAGGCGGGGCATCTTCCTTTCTGTGCCCTGGGAAGGTGTTCTGTTGGCATTCTTCCTGAGAAGCAAAAGAACCAAGCCTGTTGTTTGGAGCTTTTCTGTTTAGAGCCTGGCACCATGAGGAACTCTACTGACCTTGCGAGTAAGTGAGATTATCTCAGGTGAAAAATCTCAGACATTAAGAGACATGTTAATGATACTGGTCATGATGATGTAATAATAGCGGTAATTATCCTAATAATCCCTTAGGATGTGTGCATGTCTTTCCAAGTACTCAGAGCACTCTCCCATATGTGATCTCATATAACCTTAACCTACTTCTGGTAGAGAGACTGGGAGGAGCAGGCCATCATAGGTACACGGGGAAACTGAGGCACCCAGCTCATGCCTTCCAGTCTGGTCTCTTACTCAGCTGCACAGATCCTGCAAAAAGCAATTTTCATTTTTGCTGTCACCCATCCTGTCCCTGAGAGTTGAACACACAGACACAGACTTGTGTGCGCATGTGCGTGCGTGTGGCATGCATGTGCGTGCACACACACACACAGACATAGACACACATCTATGGCTTCCAACCCCCAAATGTGCCATTACTGAAAAGCACTGCAGCTTAGGGAGCTGAGAGACATAATCGCCAGCCTCCACCCCTGCTCATTCTTCCTGTGCTGTGCAGGGGGTTGCTCATCAAAAGGAAGCGGAGAGGAGGCAGATCTGAGGAGCACTTCACAGGGGAAAACTCTTTAGAAGAAATCACTCTGTGTCATAGTGCAGGGTGACTTACTTTCATGTGGCAAACACATTCTGGCAGCTCCCTGCTCCGCACACCATAGATCATTAAAGAAGGGGTGGGCCCAGGGAATTTTCCCAGCCCCTCCTCAGAGGGCAGCTCTGCCAGTCACTGGGAGGCATCCTGGGGTCATTTTCAAAGGGAGAGCATGGGGTCCTGAGAGGCTAAGCAGTAGAAAGCAGAGAACAAGCCGTGGGTGCTCACTGCTAGCTGGAGTCCTGTGATTCCATTTACTCAATATGTCTCTGCTTAGTAATTTCAGGGCAGCCAGCAGGGAGAGAGAGAGTGTGGGGTTGTGGGGAGGAGGGAGGCGAGAGGGGGAAAGCAAGGAAGAAGAAGAAGAAAAAAAAAAACCCCACCAGCCCGTCTGGCATCAGTTCAGAAAGCTCTCCAACTCACACATCTGGTTCTTATATTTCAAAGTTAATTAGTCATATTGAGGCTGTCTGAAGATAAATTTATCATCCAGAAAAAACACAAACAGTTTGAAAAATGAAAGGAAGTGAGGTGACATGGCTTGACGTTTAAATAAATCATTTTAACATGATTAAAAAACTTGTCCTGTCTGACACCTAGCACTTGGGTACTTTGTAAAGACTTTTTGACAAAGACAAGTCCCTGTTTGGTATACAAAAAACCCTTGCCATTAAATTACTCAGAATAATCTTCGGCCAATCACTTTTCTGAGTGACTACCGAGGAGGAAGGCCTATGGCAGGGCCCTGCTCTCTGGGGCAACAGCAGGGAGCTTGGTGTGGTCAGTGACTATCCCAGTGGAAACAGCAACAACAACAACAACTCAGACTCGAAGAGGTTTGGGTAACCGGAGGGTTTTTCTGAGAGAGGAGCATGCATAATGTGAATTCGTAATCTGGCTCTCTCTGGATGACTTGAGTTTGAGCAGGAAACCCTTCCCCAGCCTAAAGAGGAAAGAGCCTCTTCAGATGCCCCCGCATAATCCTTCCAAGAACCAGATGTGTCCTGTTCTTTGCACCTCCCAGGGCTTAGGTGACAGCTTGTACCCTGTGACGAATGGAATTAAGAAGCGGGGCTCTCTCTGGCCTAGCTAGGATGGCCAGTGGCCAGATGGGGGTGGTAGAAATGTAAAGAATCGTGAGTGTGGGTGTGTTGGTTTGTTCTTGGAGCAGATGGAGAGAGCGGGAATCCAGCACTATAAGAACGCAGACGTGCCACCTCCACTTGTCCCCCGCTAATCCCACCGGCCCCACCAGTGTACCCTGTGTACTTTGTAAAGGTCACTGGTTCTCGTTCTTTATCATGACAGGTAACCCTTCCCAGGCCTGCTCTGCAACGGGAACAGACACCGGAGCCACGGTGGGGCGGAGAGGTGCTGGTGGCGTCTGGGGGTGTTTCTAGATGTAATGGAAGAAGGCGGTGGGGGCAGGGGGTGCGTTCCTGGGCTTCTTCCACTCCTGTCCAAGGTAAAATGGGCCTTGGGAGGTATTAGCCTGCCTTCTGGTTTGCCCTTTGGTTGCATTCCCCAGGCAGGACAGGAGCGACATAATCCAACATGAACGTTTTCTCCGATTAGCAATTTGGTCTCATCAGTTTTGTTAATGGGATAACAAGAGGTGCTGGTTATGGTGCAAAAGTCTCATCATGTTGGTAATTTTCACTGTAACATGTTAGCAATCTGTCACTGTTTGTTTCCAGCAATACTGGCAAGAGTCTGCTTATATCAGGGGCTCTAATTCTCTCTCCACACCGCCAGACTGTGCCTCCTTTCTCTGGCTGGGGAGCTTCCCCCCAGCTGTGGTCTGTCTCTGCCCATCTTGCTGGGCCTTTGTTTCTCCTGTTCTGTGTTTCCATCTCTGCCACCTGCCCTGCTCTGGTAACTTGGGACAGTGTTGGTGTGGGAGGGAAACCCCGCCCTGCGCCGCCAGTCATGAGAGAGTTCCAGAGCCAGAAGCCCCACACTGCCATTGCTCCGACCCTCTCATGGGTCAGGTGGAGAACTGAGGCACAGACCCCAGCAAGGCCTTTCCCAAGGTTGCAGTCCATTTATTAGAGTCTGCACAAGGTCAGTCCTCAGACTCTGGTTGCGTGATTTCAAATCCACGGAACCTTTTACTACAGGATGAACGGTGTCATGTGAAGAAATCAGTCAGTCCCAGAAACCAGCTTTCCTGCGTATGGGAAAAGTCATCCCAGGGAAGTTAATAAGGTCACAGGGAGGAGAGAGTCTCCTTTACCAGCTTCATGGGGCCTTTCCCAGTATCATGAGGCTGAGGCCCCAAACCAGGCGGTTGGCTGAGGTGAGTCATCCTGCCAGCTGTGATGTCTCAGGCTCGGGGTCCCTGCTCTGGAATCAGGAAATGGGTTCCTTTCCTTGGTGAATCCTGGACACAGCTTCTGGCCCCAGGCTTGGTCACCAGCTGTCCAGGACAGAAGCTCTGGCCATAAATAATCTTTCCTCCGGCAGGTGAGAGGCTCCTGCCCGCCTCTGGGCCCTAGTCCTCGGCTGCAGCTCTGAGAGACCTTTACCTCGCCCTTGTGCCTTTGCTGGGGTGGCCAGAATTCACTCCTGTGGGAAGCCGTTCAGTTCTACACAGTTCCACACAGTTCCACAGCTGCTGTCTTGAGGGGTGGAGGCCAAGAAAAGCCAGAAGCACCACCCCACTGTGCACAGACATCAGATTTCCAGTTGGACAGATTGGAGTGCCCATCTTAGCTCTGCTACTTGGTGGCCGGGTGACCTTCCTAGACACAGCCACTGTTAGTCTCCGTAAGTTTCTCTACTTCTCAACTGGGGATTCCTAACAGTTTGCTCATAGGTTTGTTAGTGGGGAGTAGAGAAAATGTCTGCAAAGACCTAGAAGGCTCCAAGGCCCATGGAAAGTCTGCAACTTCCTCACAGTATGGTCCACATGGTGCAGATACCTGCCTTGGCCATCTTTTGAATTCATCCCCAGCTGCTGTCAAGCTCACAGTTCAGGGCGAGGACCAAGTATGGAGTTCTGGACGTGTCCATGAAAGGGTGCTGGCCTGCCGGAGGAGGTAATCCATTTCTAGGGTGGAGGAGAGGTTCCTAGGCAGAGGGATTTGGAGCCTGAATAAAGCATCTGTGGAGTGCAGGAGGAGAAGGACTGACCCCTGAGTCACCGGAGGCCTTGATGTTTAGGGGAAAGAATGCATATTCAGGTTTCTGCCCTGGGGTGGGGGTGTGGAGTGAGGGATGAAGGAGAAGTTTCGGCTCTGACTCGGTGCTGGGGAAAGCCACCAGGCTTCTCCACATTCTCTCTGTCACAACCTTCCTGGGAATTGTCCAGAGTTTTCCTTGATGGCTTCTAATGAACCCACCAGCTGACTTTGAAATCTCTGAACAGGCTCATCATGTCTGATGAATAATAAACACTGTTCCCAGGGCGTCCACTTGGCCACAGGAGCGGCGGGGGTGGGGGGGTGGGGGGCGGTGCGTTCCTCTGAGAGGCGCCCACCAGAGAGCAGGGCCTGGGCTGGGGCTGGCGGGCCCTCTGGCTGTGTGTTCTGACTGCCTGTCTGCCTGTCCGCCTGTCTGTCTGCTGCTTCCTCTGGAGGTAGCAGATCATATGGGTGTGTGTGCATTTGCCCTTCCTGTGATTCAAGTCTCCTCTTGGGAAAGGGGAGGCGAGGAGATTCACAGCGGAAACAGTCTAAAAAGAGGAGGGAGGTCTGGTGCAGGTAGGGACTGGAGACTTGCCATCCTCTGGCTGCAGGAGACAGGGCCACTCTTTGAACCTCTGTGGGTCTTGATGTCTATCTGTAGCGCTTCACATGACCAGCTCGTGCTCCTTCGGAGGGCCCGTGGGGAGGATTCGCAGAGCACAGGGTCTGAAATACCTCTGTCATTTACTCTGCCCTTCATTTTCTCTTGGCATGGATCAGAATGGTGCCTATCCTGTTATTCATGTCCTCTCTGGGGAGGGCAAGCGAGAAGATAGCAGGGCCTTGGCCATCCTGTTCTTGTGCTAGAACACCACACCGTCGAGGCCACTGGTGCGCCTATTTAATGACCGAATGAGGGACCTGCAAAGAGCAGCCATTAAGGACTTCCTCAACCTGCCTCCTAGGGTTTTTGGAAGGGTCAAATGACAGTAGCTATGAAAATAATTTGAAAAAGCAAAGAGAAATATGCTAAGTGTAAGCCATTAACATTACTCTCCTGTGCAGGGGGCAGGCAGAGGACATTCCTTCGCCAGAATCTCTCAGTAGCCTTGAGGGGAGCCTGGCAGAAACCGGACATCTTCCATATGCCTTGCTCCCACCTTCACAGGGTTCCTTCAGGCAAGACCTCGGATCATAGAACAACTGGACTCAGATTTACTCCCATTCATTGGGGCCTGCAGCTTTGCTGCTCTGGGTGCTAGGAGGCAGAGCTATGGAAGAATATAATTCCGCCTCTGCCTGCAGGAAACTCCCCATTGAGGGTCCAGGCCTGCCTTGTAAACCAATAAATTTCCATACCTCCACAGGCAAGTTTAGATACTCATGGTGCTGGAAGGAGCGATGAGCCCGTAGGAGATGGGGATGACAGCAGAGCCACTTGGGGGGTGAGGTCCCATTTTCCAGGAACTTCTACCCTGGTGTCTTCTGTGGCCAGGTTTCTCAAGCTTGCTTGAGCGGGCACTGCCTCCACCCTCCCCCCGACATCTCAGCCAGTCTTTCCTCATCACCCCCAACGTGAAGTGTTAATACCACAGATATAGTGTGTCTGTTTATGTCCTGTGGCTCTTTGGAGGGCCACAGACCCCTGCATGCTCCTAGATTCTGCCTCCCCGAGAATCAGTGTTTGCCTCCTTGGGGTGCTATTACCCTTGCCTGTGAATACCTGGGGTAGCAGGCCTTCCTGCCCCCCCTCAGCCGGCTCTGTGAACCTCAGACCATGCCTCCTACTTGTCTCGATGGCTCCGTGTCCATCCCTTCTATCCACCATCACCACGTAGGCTGCCCTAGGACAGGCACAGGCCAAAATTCAGTCTCAGGGGCACTTCCAGGGACCTTGGTGGCTATCTCTAGGTTTTAAGGGTCCTCCTGGCTCCCTCTCATCCTTTCCTGCTAGGGAATTTGGGGAAATTTACTCACCCACACCCGTCCCAGCCTGTCTGTCATATATAGTGGGGACTCCATCATCTCTTCCTTGGCTTTTGTTTCTATTTCTGCAGACACTTGGAGCTCATGCTACTCACATGGGTGTTGGCCAGACGAGGACTGCCACGTGAGGCCATGTGTTTCCTCCTTGTGGGTCTGGCCTCTCTCGATGATCAGCCTCCTAAGGGCCAGGCAGCCTTGGCTGCTTTGTTTCTGTTCCTCCCTCTGCCCAAAGCCGTGTACAGTAGACTCTTCTTGGTGGAGAGGCCTAATGGCTCCCTTCTCAGCAGGATTACAGAAAGCAGGAATCGTTCTTCTTAGAGATCTTCCCACTGATGATGGGGCTTAAGAAAATATTTGTTGAATGAAGTGGCTTGGAGAGTGTTTACACCATGTAGACAGTGCGATGTTCTCATGTCCCGGCCTCCTGGATGACTTGGGAAGCAGGTGGCTTCCCAAGGCTTGAACCCCAGTTTCTCAGGAGCTGAGCAAGACACCTGCCAGGGGTCACATCCTGCCACAAGGTGAGTTTACTCCGGGCAGGAGAGCTGTCACATGGCTGTGGAACCAAGTACAGTCACAAAGCGGTGCTTTCTAGATTCTGTCCTGGGTGCTCTCAACTATGCTTCTTTTGGGACCCCCCTCCCCTTTTTTTAGAGCAGTCTCTGGTTGGGTTGGATTCGCAGGGACATTTAGGCATTCTGCTTTGCACATTACTGGAGAAATTATATCCCTGTCATATTTGAACACTCTGAAATAGGAAAGATTTACTTTATTGGGTGTCCCCCCTCCCTCCTCCTCAATGTTTGAAGCTAACAAAATGTTTTCAAGCAATTTCTTGCCACTAGATTTGGTGAAACTTACTTCAAGTGTCTTTCCAGAACCTTTCATAGAAAAGTAATTGTGTAATTAGCTATAAATTAGTAAAAATTATGCTAATTACTTCCAGGTGTGACATATTTTGTGCTTAAAAACAAGTAAGAGAAATAAAGGGGCTGTCACTGTGGCTCCCAAGTGAAGGTTGGCCCAGGCAGGCTTGACAGGCTGATGTGCGCATTTACCTAATATTACTTTTTTTAATTATGTAATTTCGGAATAAGTACAAACAGACCTGGGAACAGAAGTACAACAGATAAAACCCAGGGGTAGTTCTGTGTGTGTGTGTGTGTGTGTGCATGTGCATGCTTAATTAAAAAGAACCTAAGCAGGGGCTTTTCTAGTACTTTTCATTTTGCACTTGTAATGGGGGAATTGGAGGTGGTGGGACGGGGGATGTGGTATTGGGGGAGGTCTCTGGGTTTTACGGGGTTACCTTAAGCCAGGAGAAGGTCCAGTGGTTCTCTGGGAGGTTTGCCCTTTCTTCACACCCCCTTCATCCTTTCAGTTCTTGATACTAAAATAACATGGGTCATGGAGGCTGTCACGTGCTAACAGATTGTCTTCATTTGCATGCATCTTTATGTGGCCCAAGGCTTTATGGTACTGGTCTTTCTTGCATCTTTCTCCCCATAATCCTGTTGAGTGTGTAGGACAGGTATTGTGGCCTTCAGAGCATACATGACGGTCTGAAAGACCACTTCTCCTGGGATGGGGTAAAGGGAGAAAGAAGGAGAAGGTGGAGGGTCCTTTTTTTTGTTCCTTTCTCTTCCTCTTCCCGGTACCGCTCTGCATCCATCAGCAATGGCAGTAAGGTAGAGAACCAACCCATGGATCCATCTGTCAGTCAAACACATGGGGCTTTGTGGTGGGTGCTGGGCATCCTGAGCTCAATATCACAGGAAAGCTCACTGGTGGAGAAGGTAGACATGAGGGAATCATTCGATGGGATATGAGCAATACTCTCACTACAGTGATGCTAGTTCTTGGGTTTTTAAGGATCGCACCACTTTAAAACATTCTCTTTCCATAAAAACACTTGTGTGCATGGAACATTGTATTCCCAGCTTTGGTTTTGTGGATGTGGTCCCCCGAGGAGTAATAGAAGAACATGGCAAGTGCCCTAGCTAGAGGAGGGTCATTCTCACAGACGACAGGCATTCAGCTGCATATCTGAGGGCAGTGGAAATTTTTCTAGCAGAGGAGAACCCTTCCAGTCAGTAGAGGTGATGGCTGGGAAGGACTGAGGGATGACTGAGAACGCACCAGGATTTAATAGAGGGGGAGTTGTGGGTAGGGGTGAAGCACAGTGGGATTCTACAGTGTGGTGTACTTGGGAAACTACCAATAGTTTGGCCTCACTAGAGCATTAAGAGAGAGGAGAGGAGGGGAGACAGAGAGTGAGTTCAAAGGAGAGCCTTGTGGGCTGGCCCAAGGAGGATGAACTTGAAATAAAGGGAAACCACTATAAAATTTAGGTATTGTTATTGTGTGTGTGTGTGTGTGTGTGTGTATGTGTGTGTATGTAGGAGGGGTGGGGTGGGGATCAGCAGATCCATGGTCTTCCTGATTACAATGCTTCCATTTTTTTTGAACTTCCCCACCGAGAGCTGTTCATAGTCTCAAGGAGAGAAATGTTAGGCCTGATGGGTCAGCTGGGCTTGGAGACAGAACACCCCCCCCCGCCCTTACAGGAAAGCAGGAAACCCCACTGCTCTGGGGGAGACCTCCTTGGTGGGGTGTTTGACAGAGTAGCTCCCTGGGCTCTGATGGGCACCCTGCCCTCTCTGCTCACCGCCACAGGCAGTGGCCTACATATGCTTCCATGGGTCCTCCCATAACGTAACCATAGTAACAGCGCTAATACTGATGAGGATGCTGAGGGTGAGGGGAGCTTGCATCTACTGAGTGTGTGTCAGACATTACCCTAAAAGCTGTGTGTTTATTAATCTATTTAATCCTATGGGGTAGGTACCATCATCATGCCCATTTTATAGATGAGAACATAGGCACACAGAGAGTTAAATGGCCAGGATCCTTTGTGCAGGGCTTGAGGAAGTGGCCAGCATTTGGAATCATTTGCTTGCAAGTTCAAGCCCTGGATTCCTCCAGACAGCTAGCCAAGGTTCTTGAGGATTAAATGAGACAATCTCTGTGACAAGTACTTTGCACACTGTGATGTACCATACACGTTATGGTATGGAGTCAGGGCAGATGGGACTAATCTGGCCAGAGCTGGCTGAGCTGCCCACACAGGACAGCTGGAATCTCAGAGAGGGCAGAAGAGACTGAGACACAGGATGGTGGTGGGGGAGAGAATTTCTTGAAGGCAGAACTGGGGTGTCTCTGCCCCAAGGCTCTCTTCTCTTGTGGGATGTGCATATGTCTCGGTTTGGCTCTAGGCCACAGGTGCAGGCCAGGCACAGCACACACACTGGGGCAGGTGGCCTTGCTCGTGGGAGCCCAGCTTTACAGGTGGAGTCATCCTGCTTCTCTCTCCAGGTAGAACCAGGTGTGGGTTGATCTGCTGTCTCGTCATCTCTAAGACCAAGTCCAGCCACTGTTGCTGGCATGCAAGCTCTCCCCAGCAGGTCCTACCCTATGGTCTAGTTATATTTCCTGCTGCCTCCCAACTGAGCACCTCTTTCTGCTTCAATGACCACTCTCCTTGGTGTTCCCTGCAGACAAGGTGCTGTGGTCACGTTGGAGCCTTTGCTGATGCTGTTCTCTTTCTTGAAATATTGGCTTATTCTCACTCCCCCGTCCCTGTTCTTCCTTCTGTGAATTCTCAGGACCTTCATCTCCATGAAATAGTGTTGCTTGGCTATCTTCTTGTGGCTTTTCTGGAAGGCAAGGGATGTACCATGACTTAGGCCTCCCTCCTTTTTAATACCCTCAAGTTTTGCATTTTAGAATTGGCTCATAGGGGTGCATAGGCCCTATTTGCAGGAGAGAGGAATGATTTAGACTCCCCTAGCCTTTCTTTCTAGATTCCTTTTGTGAGCAGTTTGGTTAGTGTTGATTGCCAAGGTTGGCTTGACTCTGGGTCTAGGAAAGCACCATGAGTGAATAGAAGGGGTTCAGTGCTTACTGCCCACAAAGAACATTCACTAGCACCCCCAAACCCTGTGAACTCCCATTAGTGAGAAGCTCCCAGGTCGGGGAGGTCAGCTGCTTCACATGGAGTCTTGCCCTTGACCAGATGAGAGATCTATATATACCTGCTTTCCTGGTCTATATTATCTATGGTAACCCCTGGAAGAGGGAATTTAAAGAGTCAACACATTCTGAAAAGGCAAGTGTTAGTGGGTCTTCAGAGATGTGGTCACAACCTGCTGTGTAATTTGACAGGACAAGTGTGGTCGAACATGGGGGCCCCTTGTTCGAAAATTATGAAGACCTTCAAGATAGTAACAAGCAGAGCATGAGTCCAAACCAAGGGCGTCTGGAGTGCGGGAGTGGGGTCAGGGGCAGAGGTTGGGGCTCTACAGTGTCTTCCTGCTTATGAAGCTGGCTCTGCTCTGCTGGGTGCGTCCTGGCTGTTGCTGCTGTCATGTGGGCATAGATGGTGATGGTGTCGCCGTGTTCTTTTTCCTGGGCACAGCTTCCAAGTTAGGTAATAATATTAAGTGTCTAGCCTGTGTCCAGCACTATTTAAAACACCCTGGGGGGTTGTGTGGATTTTTACAAAATCAGTAGAGGATAGGGTTCTTCCTGGAGAGATATTTACAAACTTATAAATGAGACAAGAGATACATTCAGTGCCCATGTATCACTGTCAGGTGAAGAAGTAGAGGCTCAAATGGTTTGCCCAAAGTCACATAGCTACTCCAGGACTTGGGTACTCTGTACATAGCCTTGATCACAAAATGCTTAAAGAATGGTGTCCTTGGTGTGGGGTGTTGGGAGCCATAGGAGATCAGAGAAGCAGGGGTCACAAGTCAGGGCCGTGGACTGGTCCTGGCTGATGTGGAGGGGGAAGGGTTTGGGGGTGGGGGTGGGAAGAGTGGAGAGGGAGCCTGGAAGGGGGTGCTCTGCAGTCAGTGGGGTGGGTCTGGCTTCATCAGGAGGGGGGTGTGAGAAGTGAGGATCTCTCCCAGACGCTTTGTCCTCCTTAGTGTTTACCTTTGCTCACTCTTTTCCTTCTAAATAAGATACCTGTTCCCCACAGCCATCTCTTTCCTGATTCTAGTCCAGTATGAAAGTGTTTTTCAAACACTCTGGATCATACTCTATAACAAAAAATGTATTTTCTGGTGTGGCCCAGTACACACATATGTGTGTGTGTGCGTGTGCTTGTGTTTATGTGTTTACTTACCCATAAAGGTAAGTAAGCAGACATCTGATGCAGTCTGATGTTTTTTGTTATACTGTATTATGTAATTAAAAAGTCAGATAGTGACACTCCAAATTGAGGCCTACCCTGAATATGGAAAACTGCTTTAACTCCTCTCTGCCATAGCCACCAGACAAGAAGAATTCTTTTGCACTCAGAGCCTCTGTGGAAGGAGGGTATGTCTTCAGCTCTGTGAGCCTAATGGAACCCTCTGGTTCTTTGGATGCCTAAAGTTCATCCTGCTGGGACCTTCCCTGGGATCTCAGCCCCTCCTAACAAGGGTTTAATTATATTTTTGGCATTTGCATCTTCTCTCCCTAATATAGTACATATTCCTTGCAGAGAAAACACATGCCTAGGGTACACAATAACACATAAAATGTAGTAGAGCTCACCGAGCCCATTTCCTAGCTCCTCTGAGGCCCAGCCCTGTGTCTTTTCCGGAGAAGTCATTCAGTAAGAGTTTCTAAATTGAAGAATTGGTGGAGGATCTCAGAAGCACTTGGGAATTTTCTGGTAAGTTGAACATAAGCTCAGCACTGTTGGTTTAAAAGGCCTATTGGTGGGGCTGGCATTTGATTGTTCCCCAAGCAAGCTCTTGGAACCCTCTTTCTTTCTTGGCTCTTCCTTGCCTGATCACATTTCTCCACTGACAGCCTTGCTTTTCAGCCTCAGGTACTTCTGGGACTTATATTCTGTTGCTTTTTCCTGAGAGATGCTGACTGGGAGGGTGGAAGGTCTGACAAGACCCACAGACATGGCCTTTCATGTCTCCTGAGCCAGACACTGGAGAGCCCCATAGTGTGGGGAGAACCCTGGGGCCAGTGGTTGGAAACCTGGTTTCAGAAGTCCTCTTCCCCAGATGAGTGCCTTTGGGGAGGTGGTTTAGCCTCTTAGAACTTCATTTCTCTTCATCTGACACCTCCCGGTGCTTATTGAGATGATCATGGTAACAAACACATGGAAACTTTCACTGTATGGTGGTTTAATAATAACTACATTGGTAACATGCATTTACCCGTCTTTTAACAACTGCATTAATGGTTTTATGACCAACCTCAATTTAGTGAGGAACTGAGGTTTGGTTGTCCCAGATTACTTAGCTAATAAGTGGTGGAATTAGAATCCAACTCGGTTTTCTTTTTCCAAAGTTTATATTACTGTTATTATCATCATTATTTAATGTAATTCTATCAGCCTATTATGTTAATTATTATTTTCTCCAGCCCAGGGGGGTTCTTAAGGGAGTACATTTCTGTTAATGTGGGGAGGGTTGGCTCATGGCAGGCCCGGGAGGCAGTTGTAGGAAAATGAGTGAGAAGAAAGGAAGGGAGAGGGTATGAGTGAAGAGCTAAGTTTAGGAATCATGTGAGGCTGGTTGTGGAGGGATTCCTGGGTCACTTCTCTGCTGTTTCAGCTCCTCAGGTCCCTTGGCAGCCATCAGACACACCATTAGTGATTTTAATCAATAAACCAATGAACTGATATTTACTTGGGGATTTAGAGGCCGACACAGAAGACTCCTCGTTGGAGGGCACTTTGCACGGGGTCATTTTCCATGGCCACACAATCCCAGATCACCAACTCCAGAGTTCAGAACTGAAAAGGGTGATGTTCTTTGTAGAGTTTGTGGGCATTTGATGGTTTTCACTGCTGTGTTATGTCCCTGCAGAGGGGAGAGAGTGTTGTCAGTGCTGGGATGGGACCATCCTCTCTTGTGACTCAGCCTCCCCTGTGGGAGGTACCAGTCAAGGGGGATTTTACTTCCTTTTGTCAGTTTCCAACCCAGTCTTTAAAAACTGCGATGACATTCTTTGCTCCAGTGAACCCTCCCGGCGATCCCAGGTGGTGGGTTCCAGCACTACCTCCGTTTTATAGTGCTGAAAGTTGGGTTTTAAGAGCACCCCCCCTCCCAACATCATCAAGCCAGGTTTGAATCTAGATCTTCGTTGTCAGAGCCCACCACGATCTTTCTACTTTCCTTCTGGTGCCTCAGCTCTTAAGCAAGGACCAGGTAAGAGTGAATGCGAGTTACCCAAGCAGTCATGGATTGCCGTGGGCTCCTACAGAGGACCTCCAATTCAAATTCTGAGACTCTTGCCTCCTGGGGGACAGGTCTCTGTTGAAGCTTTTGGTTTCCCATTCTCAGTTTCTTCCTCTGGAGGATTGCTTTCCAACAGGTGTTAACACAGTGATCTGCCTATTAATAAAACCTTTAATATGGGGTCTATCAAAGCAGACCAAATAATTTAGAAGGTCCCCATTTCCTGTCCCATCTTAGTGGTAGCTATTGTTAGTAGTTCCATATGTGGCTTCCAGATATTTTAAGCATGGATATGCTGTATATGCATGTGTGTGTTCTGTATAAAATGCTTTTAAGCATAGGCAGGCTCCTACTCAGCATATAATAAGGCAACTGGCTTTTTCACTGAAGAATGTTTTACAGACCTGTATTCGTGTTCGAACCCACAGTCTCATCTCGTCCTTTTTAATGCATGCATAGTATTAATATTTTATTTTATGGATGAGCCAGTTTATTTAACCTGTTATCTACTGACGGACTCTCAGGTTGATTCCAGCTTTCTTCTATCACAAACAGTGCTTCACTGAGCATCCTCATACAGTTGGATAAATTCATATAAATGAAATTTCTGGCATGCAGGATTTGTGCACTTAAGATTTTGATCGATATTGCCACATTGCTCTCCAAAGAGGTTGTCCCCATTTACAACATCAATCTAAACATTGTTTTTTGCATGTGTTCAGTAAATGCTGTGAAAATTGGTCCTGGCAGTTTATTCAATTACTGTTGTGATTCAGCTATCCACTCTACTCAGGGGCGATTCCATCACATTCTGGGTGTGTGATTTAAATGCTATCTCTGCCCTGACTGGCTAGAGGATTGTGGGAAGCTTGCTGGACTTTTCTAAGCCATGATTTCCTCATGGAGATAACAATAGCTCTCTTGAAGAATAGGGTGAGGGACGTTGTGAATATCTGTCAAGACTCTTGCCCAAGGGCCTGACACAGAGTAGGGGCTCAATCAGTACATCGTATCTTTATCCCCTACAACGTGGTCGGCTCCTGCCATCTGGCCCTGAGGAGAGAGGATTGCATGGTTTGCCAAAGGAGGGGTGACTCGGGCACTGGTTGTTAATGGTCTCTCTAAATTTGTAGTGGCCGAGTGAAAACTCCTAACTTAGAAGACGGTAAACCCCTGTAGGGCAGTGACTTCATTTTCTACTTTGTAGTGTCAGAGCCCTGAGCTGGTGTCTGGGGCACGGCAGGTGCAGTTGGCTATCTTGAGTGAAAGGTGAGCCAAGGCTTTGACCAGGGACCATGAATATCAGGGACCCAGTGGAGGCAGAATGTCCCTTTTAGAATCCACATCTAGTAGGAGACATAACTTATGCTTCTCACTTTTTCCTATTTAGAAAATTTCAGAAATAATCCTCAGTGGAAGTTGGGGGACAGGATAAAACCCCAAACCAGCCGAGGCCCACAAATCCCCTTTGAGAAACTGCCTCTGGAGCTTGGTTGTGAAGTGGGAGGCAGGGTTCGATGGTATCTGGGAAGCCATGTAGGTAATTTACAGGTGGGGCGCAGTGGGGGGCTTGTTGACCCTGAGTGGCATCCTGGCCACTCTGGATGGGGTATCTGGAGACCCCTGTTTCCCACTGGGCTAGTGCTCTGCTGCCTGCTGCCTTACTCTCCCAGGGACTTTCCACCTACTCTTCTGGTCTCTTTTCACTCTATTTTTGGAAAGGGCCTTGTCCTTCTTTCCCCCATCAGTCACCCTCCCCACACTGTCTGCCCGCTCCAGAGGCATCTGGTGTCAAGAACTCTATCTAAAAGGCTTGATTCCCAGGTCTAGGTCTGTCAGTCACAGCTCAGCACTGGCCAGGGGCACACTTGGGGGTCGGGGAGGAATCAGGGCCGTGCCCTGGGGAATGGGAGTAAGTTCAGGACAGGCGCCAGGTGACCGGGATATTAGAATCTGGGTTTGACCACCGACTTCTCACTGTATCACATCTCTCCGTGCCCCAGACTTCCCTTCTGCTAAATGCAATTATACCTGCCCTTGGCTCATCATGAGCCAGCTCCAAGGACAGCTCAGATGCCTGATACCAAAGCAGAAGAAGTCACAGAGGAAATTCCTCTGTCAGTAATTCAAGAAGGTGGTGCTGCGTTCATGTCTCATGAGTCCCTCGGGACAGGAATGTGCCAGACTAATAATATTCCACGCAGAGGTTGGAGTCTCCTGCCTGCCTGTGCCTAGTTTAGGCACGGAGGGCTAAGTCTAAGTTCCTTCTCCGCCCTTACTACCTGTATGATCTGGAACAAGTTATTTAACCTCTCTGGGTCGGAGTTCCTTCATATATAAAATGGACATTAGCACCTCATTTGGTTGTGACAAGATTCAATATTATTATTATCTTTGGCCACACACACAAGTCCCGTTTCAAGGCAGATAGGTAATACTTGGCCTTCAGTCAAGTAGGCTGTAGACTATGCCGTTGGCTATAGTAAGCTGTTGACTTACTGCTTCCAGTGGGGAAGCTTTAGGAAAGGAAAGGTCTCTTTGGATGGCAGTAGGGTTCTTCCCAACCGTATTCCAGTCCACTGCATTCCATTCTATGACATTGATGCCACTCAATACACTCTCACTGAGATATAGTGGACTGAGTTGGGAATTCTGATGACTTTCATTCACTCAGCCTGAATCCTAGAGCCAGAAATGGGGACAAAAAAAGGCAAATCAGAATCAAGGCTCTGCTGTAGAGCTTCTGCCGAAAAAGAGTAATGACCTCTGAGCTCTGGCTTCTAACTTAGCCCCTGCCTGGGCAGGGACCAAAGGCATGGGTCCAGAGTTGAAAGAGAAGCCTGGTCTCCAAGCAACCTGTTCATGTTGGTTTGGCTTTGAGATGAAAGTGAGGAATGGCAGCTGGGCCCTGGACATTTGAGAGAGATGAGGTTAATTGTTCCCTTCTTCATCTTGGCCTGGCTCCTCTTATTCCCACCACAGCTCCATTACAAAAAAAGATCTAAACTATACACGTGTTACACACACACTCATACACACACAAAGACACACATACAGACACAGAGGAATTCAGAGAAAAACAAATGACCAATTTTGCTACCTGGGCTCTGTGTGTTGGTCTTTCATGAAGGAGTAAAGACCCCTGTGGCTTGAATGTTGGTGTCAGCACTATCAAGTGTTGATTGAGTTTTGGTCCCAGTAGTAAGAAGCATGTGTGAAACTCAAATACAGAATTTCAAACCCTTGAGCTCTTCCTGAGAGTCTCAATGGCTTTAATAAGGGAAGGGCATCTCTTTGATAACAAATGATTATCCTTTACAGTGCAAGCACAAATTGGATCAAAATTAATGATTTTGATATATATTTTTCCTTACCATGGATGGGAGCCAGAGTTTAGTTTCTATTTATCTATATCTCCATAACTTTATATTCCCCTCTACAAAGGGGGGATGTTGCCACATGCAATGAAAGGTTATATATTTGTAAGTACTTCTGTAGCTTAGCGACCAGTGTGGTCTCTCTCTCTTTCTCTTCCTTCCTTCCTCCTTCCCACTTCTAGTACCATTTTGCAAATTCTGAACCATACACTGACTTCCTAGAGTTGCTTAAATTGCTCTAGATGACAGAGGTCCTTGTACAGGGTGGAGGGGAGGAAGACAGTGCTTGGCTTCTTTCAAATGTGCTTTTACCTTGATCTTTCCTTTCAGTGCCTTTCTTGTCTCCTTTCCTTATGGGGACGTCCAGTGTGGTGGTGATCATTGAACTGATGCTAAAAGCCATCACTGTGAATATACACGGAATCTTCCCAGTGCTGAAGGGGCTAGGAGCACCACTGGCCCCTTAGCTTGATTCCCATCCCTCCTTTGTTCAGCAAACATATGCTGACTCGGTGTTCACTGAGGCCAGGCATACTCTCAGCACTGGGAATACAAAGACCAATAAGATGCAGTCTCTGTACTTTGGGAGTTTCTGCCCCTCACTTATTCTTTATCTGTACTCCACACTGGCAAAGGATGGCTGCGTGCACACGCAGCCAGGGGGAGGGCCTGTCACCAGCCTCTGACAGTGGGGCCCCGCAGCGGTCTTCATGGTGGCATTTCTTCCTTTAATCCCCACCCCCCCCAAAAGGAAAAGCGGAGGAAAGTAGGCTGTAATTGGGCTTTGGAAGGTTCTCGCTTGTCAGAGGAGGTGTAAACCTTGAGAAGCAGCCATTAGCATAAGTGTGTTGCACAAGGGAGAAAGGGGGCTTCGGTCCTTCCCCAGGGTCCTCCCTGGCCAGGGGGACAGCTCCTGGAATGAGGTGTGTGGGTGCAGTCCCCGCCGGGGCCGGGGGTGGGGCTGGCCTTGTCCCGCAAGGTGGGGCCATTCAGGCTCCTGCCGATGCTCCCCTGACCAGATGGAAGATTCTAGAAGAAAGCAGGAGGGATGAGAGGAGACATTGTGCACTGAGGCTGGATTAGATGTGTCTTCTTCACTCACCCCTACACACACACACACACACACTCAGGACTTTAGGGCCCAAGGGGACTCTGGTTCATCTATCACAGCTCTCTCCTGGGCAACTGGACTGGAGAAGGGTGAGGGGACCTATTGAGGGTCATACCTGTAGTTAGAGGTAGGGTTAACTGGACCTCAAATCTTAATCTTGGGCTTAGAATGATGGTGGGGATGCTGAGAGTGCCTTTTTACTCTCTTTCCCAGACAGTGTCATTTCAGCCCACGGATGTCACTAAAATCACATACTTAGGGACTTCTTCATTTGGATTCAAGCTAAGCTCACAATTATACAGCAAATTCTCTTGGTAGGACTAATACATTAAGCTCTGTCAGTAATTTCTCCCTTAGAAAAAATGATAAGGGAGATGAGGTACTGGCCACCTGGGGCTAGTGTGTGCGTGTCTGGGGGCTGTTTGGAGGGGGAGAGACTGGCAAGAGGGAAAATGGGTCTGGGGACACATCACCTGGGGGCCAGGAGAGCTGAAGGGGGCGTCTGAGGCCCCCCCCACTAATTTCACCTCCTTCAGAATTTGGCTCCATCCAGGCTTCCACTTCCACATTGGCCCCCTCCCACCCCATGGGAGGCAAGGAGTCCACTGCTGCCACATCCCTCCACACAGCTGCCATTCTCCTGGAGTCTGTGTGACAGAATGGGACCTGTGGGGAAAGCAGCCACGTCAGCACCCAGCCCCGTTTTGCACTCCGGCAGCTAATTAAAGCCAGGAAGGTAATTTATTGCTGAGGGAGAATGTGCGGGAGGTTTGGCTAGGTTGAAATGGCCCCCAAAGAGTTATGGAAAGCTAAAGTGGGTTTTCAGAAGCAAAAGTTAATTGCTCTTCACTTAGCATTTCAGTGTCATGTGGCTCTGAGTTACACACATGCTGAGTAGAAGCCTTTACCTAGACATGGGGACCGAGGGAGAGTGCTAGATCCAGGGATGCCAGGTGGCTGGACGTCCCCTGGCTGTGGGTCTGAAATGCCACCCCTC
This sequence comes from Taxidea taxus jeffersonii, assembly GCA_003697995.1. Taxonomy (NCBI): domain Eukaryota; kingdom Metazoa; phylum Chordata; class Mammalia; order Carnivora; family Mustelidae; genus Taxidea; species Taxidea taxus. The sequence continues at coordinate 32,384 of ML098711.1, read as the reverse complement.
TCCCCACGAGGGATGAGGGATGCAGCTTTGCCTGCCCCTGGAAGCAGCCCCAGGTGAGGGTGGGACCAGGAGGCATTTATCTCTATGGAAGAGGGTTCCTGTGTGGCAGAAAGAACATTGCTCTAGAAACAGGAGATGTGGGGTGGGGACTCCCAGCTCTGCCCTGGCAGCTCTGTGGCTTGGGTGAGTTCTTTCCCCGTCTCTGGATCTCACTGTTCCGCTCTATTTAATGATCACTAAGGTACACCTTCATTCTTAGTGTCTCATCATTTCCTTGATTCTATGATTCTTGTCCCTGGGCCTCCTTATAGATGCTATTCATGTTGTGTGACCCATTTGGTAGCAGGGAAGACTGAGGTATAGGATATCCTAACAGAAGGTGCTGGAGGATATGGGAATCACGTGACTTTCAGCTGAAAACTGATATATCTGCCAGCTAGAAATAGGAGCTTCTTGGGCACTAAAGTGTTTCTTGGATTTATGGATAATGGGATTTGGGAAGGGGGTTAAAAGGCTTGGATTTGGGCCACTTCGGGAAGAAAGGGTGAAAGATTCTTTCTGCCAGAAAGGGGCCAAACAGAAATGGTACAAAGCTGCTTTGCATAGAGACTTATCTGTATCTAAAGGCAGTAAGTATCCTGACTACAGATAGGCCTAGTATTAGGTACTAAAATTTTAAAATGATTTCTACTGTTTATGTGTAGGGAGCTGACTTGAGAGGCTCCCATGTCATCTTCCTAGCTACATTTGGGAGGGGAAGGGCACTGAGCAAGGGTCTGGAGTGGGGAGTGCTGGACTTAGGTCTTCAGTCTGAAGTGGTCTATGGTGAGTAATGAATTCTAGAGATAGAGGGGGCATAGCTTGGGCAGGTGTTGCATTCTCAAGTCGGTGGGGATGGTGAGTCCAGTAAAGCCAGATTATTTCTGAAAGTCCTTATATTATGGGGATTTCTCCTGAGAACTCAAAAGTGAACACTTCTTCTCCTTTTCCTTTCTTCCTCTTCTTCCTCTCCTCCTCCTCTTTCTCCTCCACCTCCCTCTCATTCCTCCTTTTCCCCTCCCCCTCCTCCTCCTTCTTCTTCCTCTCCTTCCTTCCTCTTCCCCCTCCTCCTCTTCTTCCTTTTCTTCTCCCCCTCCTTCTTTCTCTCCTCTTCCTTCTTCTTCCTCTTCTGCTCCTCCTTCCTCTTCCTCTTTCCTCCTCTTCCTCCTTCTTCTTCTCCTTCCTCTTCCTCTCCTCCTCCCCCTGTTCCTCCTCCTCCTTCTGCTTCTTCTTCTTCTTCCTCTTCCCATTGACCTCTTTCTTCCTTTTTTCCTCCTCCTCCTCCTCCTCCTTTTTCTCTTCCTCTCCTCCCCCTTCACCTCTTCCTCTTTCTTCTCCTCCTTTTCCTCTTCCTTCTCCTTCCTACTGGTCATCTTTCTCCTGGAACTAGGTAGAAGGTCTAGTTTGAATGGAGATGGGGAGTGTGATGGAGTATAGGGTATATATCTTGCTGACATTACCAAACATGTGTATTTCACTACTCACTCTGTTGTCCCAATAAAGCTAGGCAAGAAAGTCTTAGACTGAAGTGTCTACAGATAATACAAGCTCATTGAGAATTTTTTTTTTGTGTAAATGAATGAATAGAAGTTCTTTAAAAATTCTGAATGAATAGAAGTTCTTTAAAAATTCTTGTAGTCATGCTATCACTCCATATCAGGGACAATGGAATTATATAGTTATATACTTTGTGGATGTGGCTGAATGATGGTACCTGTGGTTCAAGAACTATATTGAAAATAATTAAAGTTCTCTGGACACAAGATGTGATACCCAATGGGAATGCTTTAGCATCTGACACTTTTCTTCTCAGGAAGAAATCACAAGCAATGAGAGTGTTGGAAATGAGATCAGATTCCCCTTGCATAAGCCATCTACATGGCAATTTGTAGTAAATCTAAACATTATTGACCATTCTTTTGAAAACTTCCTTTTCTTATTAAAAAATGCTTCTGACTGCAAGACTGTTTGACTCAACAGTCCCCATTTATCTCAAGGATGGGCTGGACAGCTCAGAATGAGGTCTGAATCCCAGCGAAGCTCAGAAAGGCCTGAATATCAGCCAAGGATGGTTTTTGGGTCATGTTCTAATCTGCAAACTTGTGCCTCCTGGGAGTCCATTGTTTAGCCAAAGGCTAAAGTGTCTCTCTGGTAGAGGCCCGGCTAAATGGTGATGAAGTGGCCTTGGATTTTGTTGACATGTTTTTAGACCAGAGATGGCATTTAGGACAGTGCCAAGTGCTAAGGAAACACAAGGAAGGCATTGCCCACTATCATGCCAAATTATTGTGAGTGTGAGCAGCATTTGCAAAATGTAGGCATCTTTCACTCTGCCTAATTGGAGGGTAGAAGTGATCTCTGGGGTGATTAGGTCCAAAAGCTATTATTTTGGTTGAAATGAGAAGCTGGTATGGCCAGTGATTCCCTGTCTCTCTCGCACCATGATACGCCCAGACACACTGGATTTACCAGTAGGTAGAGGTGGGTATAGAATAAGGTGGCAGGGTCCCCACTGGCAGGAAGAAGGGTAGTAGAGTCTGCATTATGGATGCCTTTGAAAAGAGTTTGGTTTCTGTGAGGAGAAGCTGGAGAGGGAATGGCCTCATTTTCTTCACATGCAAGTTCCAATATCTTGTTGGGATGAGGCAAGAATGAAAGTGAGAAGCATTATTTAGGTAAAGGGAACAGTAAAAAGGGATGAGAAAGGAGCTAATGATCATTGTGTACTGTTAGGTAGAAGGAAGTATGGCATAAGATCAGGGAAATCCTAGAAATTAGCATCAGCCTTCGGAAGTCATGGATTTTATTCTGCAGTGTGGAGATTTGGGTTCCATCACCCTAAATGTTGAAAGACTCTTCTGCTCTTAAGACTTCTGGGGAAAAATTTCTTGAACCACATGTCTATAGACTATGTCCAGATCAAAAGCTTTTTAAACTTCATACTGCAGATGACTAAATGGAATCCCTTGGCTAGAGAGTGGACAAGCCAGGAAGGGACCCAGCTCAGAATGGAGTTTCTTCAAACTTTTAGCCCAAGTGAAGGTGGAGGGGGGTGGACAAGGTTCCCAGAGATGTCATGGCCCGAAACATTTCCCAAGAGTGTTACATGTTTGAATGGTAGTGTTCAATGTTAAAGAAATCATCAACATGTTGTATGTTCAGTCACAATACACTTGTGGTTTAATATAAAAACAATACTTTAAATTACCTTTAGGAAAAACACAAAGGAACATGTATGTTTCTTAGTTATTTCAATTAAAGGCAGAAACACTTTTGAATCCTGTATTTGGAGCTCTGAATTAGAAGGGCAGGGAGTAGCCTATGGTTGCTAGTAGACAGATCATTTTTGCTTTCTGAGAGCTGATAAAAATGGTGCAGTTTTTCATGAATTTTCGAGGTTAATCAGAGTGGTAGCTAAGTTGAGATGTCCTGAAAACTCTGTTCTCCCTGAGAATACCTGGAGATGGCACACTCACTATGTACCACTACCTGGATGGGAATCCTCAGGTTTGGCTGTCATGGCTTGGCCTCCTCTGTGATAGGAAACTGCCCTGCGTTCACCGCAGGACCAACCAGGGTGACCAGACCACAGCTGCTTAAATGCGAGAGCATGGGCACCCATCTGAAGAGCCCAGCATTATTCCCCATGGCCTCCTTGTCCAGCCTTTTTCAGTGGCACACCCTATCTCTTAAGGAAAATCATGGTGATCAATTTCATTCTGCAACCAGTCTCAGTTCTTGACTGCCCTTTCAGTCTGCTTCATCATGCTGTTTTTAGAGACGTTTCCAAGAATTAGGATGCTTCAGCATGTTCTAAAATGCTGTTGATGATTGTCTGTCTGTCTTCTGATGATGCGCTTGGTTAGGGGGCTTCCAACATTCCAGCCTAAAAACAACATTGGAGTAGCCATTTCTCTCCTACCATTTCCTGGACAGAACTGAAGAATGATATAATGGGGGTCCATTTACTGCTTGAGTATGGGATAGGATTCTGCCCTACCTCTTTGCCCAGTTCCTCATTGTCCCATTCTCCTTGGAGTTTGGTTTCTACTTACTATGTCTCTTCCTGCTGTTTCCCCTAGATTTTAATCTCCCCACACCTTCCTCCTCCCTAAACATGGTAATCTGAACAGCTGTTAGCTGCTGCAGTGGGTACTCCACGTCCATTCCGTGTTGGGGTCTTACACTTGGGTAGATTCATCTCTGGAATGTGACCTTACCCACTCTGAGAAAGTCTGCATCAGTCCATTATTATTGACTATTTACATTATTATTGACCATTATTGACTCTAAATTCAAGCTGTATAGCAGCTGCTGATGGGGGTGGGGGATGAGATAAGGAAGAACATCAGACAGATGCTTCATCAGTGCCAGACCCCTCAGTAAATGGAAATAACTGGCATTGGGTCTGGAAGTAGAGACCCGTTGTATCTCTGAAACCCAGGGTTTCAGGGCACAGTGGGGATGGTGGGCTTCTCCTTCCCCCTCTTCTTCTTCCCCTCCTCTACCTCCACCCCCTTTCTTCTTCTCTCTCTCTCTTTCTCTCTCAGACTTGTTGTACTGAGTGGCAAAGAGCCCACAAATAACTGAGGTGTACATTGGAAATGGATCTGATGAGCCTATTAATAGAAGGAAATCATCATTATTTCCCAAGAGTTCACATTCCTATAATATTTTTATTAGCAGCCTCTCTTCTAAATAAAGTTCAGTGGATTGATTTTGGTTAGGTTTTCTCATTTTAAATATTCCCTTAAATTATGGCCACAGATATGGTCCCGTCATCACCATTGTTATTATTGTTATCAGCATCAGCAGCTCCGTTGTTATATTTATGTCGCACTTAGAAAGCTCTCAAACACTTCAGGTATATTGCTTCATTTGTTCTCATAGCATATTTGTAAGGAAGGGAGGGGACCCATTAGAACTAAACACTGAGTACAGACCTCCCCTCTCTGTGTTTCTGTGAGGAAACCCCCCTTAGGAGTGTGGCGAGGAGGAACCCCTTTGGAGGTATAGTTCTTAACCCCAATCTCAAGCAGAGGGAGAATGCTCCAGGATAATTTACAGCCTTCCAGAGGCTGGGTACCTCAGAAGACTTGGTTCAGTGTGGGATGGAGGGTACTTACCCTGAGGGGCTGTGGAACGGGGGTAAAACCATTGGGAATAACAGTGACCATCTGGCCCTGACTTGCCCTCTTGCTTTGCCTTGGCCCTCATTTGATATTTGGGGCAGTGTCTATCATAGGGTCCCCAAAGCCCCAGAGCACAGCACCATGGAACAGTGGAAAGTTACTGGCCTAGGAGCCAGATCTGATTTTGAATCCTGATTCTGCCGTTGAGTAGGTTTATTTCTTGGGCCAATCCCTTAACATTTTTTACAAAAACATTTTTCTTATTTATCTGAGAGAGAGAGTGAGAGTGAGAGAGAGCAAGGATAGAGGGAGAAGCAGACTCTCTGCTAAGCAGGGAGCTCAGTGCTGGACTCCATCCCTGGATCCCGGGATCATGACTTGAGCCGAAGGCAGAGGCCCAACCCACTGAGCCACCCAGGTGCCCATCCCTTAACATTTTGAGTCTTATTTCCTCATTTATAAAAGAAGAGGTATTAATGCCTTCTTTCTGGATTTGTGTAAGGATTTAGTATGGTAAACTATGTAGACATGCCTAGCATGGTGAATGGGACATAGCATGCAGTAAACGTTGGTTCCATTCTTCCTTTAACCTCTTCTCCTGGCAAAACTTAAACCCTCTGTCCAGTATGAGTTTGAGAGCTAAAAGGGAACCTAGAGAACAACATTTGGATAGGTTTATCATTTTAATCAGTGCCTTGTCAAAATTCATGTATTTTCCTACCTATGTGGAGTAAAAAGCTAGTAATCAGCAATTAGTGTATTTTAGCTTGTGTTAGAAATAATGCTGGACTAGAGAGTAGACAGCCTGTGCTTCATCCGCCCTCCCCACCATGAACCAGATGGAGGCCCTTGAGCAAATCACTTGGCACGTTTGGGTCTCAGTTTCCTGTTCTGTAAAGTGAAGAGCTTGAAATATATGATCATCTAGTTACACGTGAGCTTCACGATTCTGTAATTTTAGAAGAATTGGTTTTTAGGGAGAAAGCCAAATTGTGTGTGTGACCTTCATTCCTTCTATTTCCTCGGTTATCTGTGCCATAGGGAAGAAACCTCATTAGTTGGTCACTGATTTGGGGGCAGTACCATGTTGTGGGCTCATTGCCCAGGAGGAAATGAACCACCTTTGGAAGGCCAGGCAGCAGACCCAGTCTACAGTGGCTGCTGATGTCTCTGACTTGGCGTCTCTTCATTGTTCAACCCTAGCCTTCCTCCTCCCTCCTGCAGCCCTCACCTGCTCCAAGAGTCCTGAGTCTAGCCTGATGGTGGTATGGGTATCTGTGCACAGAGCCCAGCTGCTCTGATCTCTTGGGGCTAGGGAAGGCAGGTGAAGGGCTGGATGCTCGGTCCCTTTGCATCTGGGTCCTGGGGACCTGGCATCTCCTGGCAGGCACTGTCTTTGCAAGTGCTGGTTATGCTTCTCAGCAGAGCCCACATGCTCCATGGGATGGTAAGAGTCTTCCAGGAAACCAAATCTCCTCACACACACTCAGTTAGGGGCCCCCTGACTCTAGTGCTCCTTCTGCATCATCTGAAAAAGCACGGGGAGAGTCTTGGAGGATGAATGGTGAGGGCATTTTCTCACATAGGCTTCCTGGCATGCAAATGCATCAAGAAGAGCACAGAGAAGACTTGCCTTTGCAGGATTCACCCCATACCTTATTTTCTTTCTTTTACAGAACAAAGACTAGCCACGTTTCCAGTTTAATTCAGTTGAGTCCTTACGAGGGCAACTCCGTATGCTGGGTTGTATGCTGAGACTCTAATGGGGAATATGATTCTGTCTCTACTCTCCAAGGGCTCACAACTAGGGGGAGAGGTAGACAAACACAAACTAAGATAACAAGGCAGACAGTCAGGAGTCCTTTATAAAGTCACTAAATATTGTGGAAGAATAATTCCAACTGGGAATGTCAAATTTTTTGTCAAGGCTTCTGTTAGGAGGTAGTTCTTGATTTGGACCTTAAATAATTGGAAGGGTTGCAGTAAAAACACAGCGGAGGGTGGGGAAGGTCATTTAGGATAGAAGGGATAGATCCAGGGAAGGCAGGCTGGATGAGAAAGGGAATACCAAGAGTGATTCCTTTATTCAATGTGCAGTCTGTCCTTGATGATGCCTGGACAGGAGGAAACCACACAAACCAGCTTCTTGCATTCCAGGGTGGGAAGGGAAGTGCTACTTGGTGCCCACCCTTCCATAGGGTCCAGAGCCTCAGCATTTTCTGATCTTATTTCAGATCGTTTTCTATTTTATCTGGACCAGGAGCACACAGATTCTTGAACGCCCCTTCAGTTTAGTGAGGAAAATAACAAAAATGGAAAATAAGCTCTCACTTGAAGTATGAATGAAAAGCTTACACGTAAATACCACTTGTCAATCAGTTCGGAATATTCTTTCTCCCTTGGAGGTAATTTGAAGTGGAGCTGGAAGGGGATGACATCTTTCTGACCATTCCTAGACTGGACTCAGGCCAGGCATCACTTGCTGAACCAGTTCACCTTCTCCCTGAGCTGGGCTTGTCCTCAGAGTGCCCTGGTGTTTTAGATAGCCCCTGCCAATCAGCTGGGGGTATTATATTAGATGAATCCTATTTGCCATTTTCTTTTTTTTTTTTTTAAGATTTTATTTATTTATTTTACAGAGAGAGATCACAAGTAGGCAGAGAGGCAGGTGGAGAGAGGGGGGGAAGCAGGCTCTCTGCTGAGCAGAGAACCCAATGCAGGGCTTGATCCCAGGACCCTGGGATCATGACTCGAGCTGAAGACAGACGCTTAACCGACTGAGCCACCCAGGTATCCCTATTTGCCATTTCCTGTTTTAAAGTAGGAATACTTCACTGCTGTCTTAAATACTAAGTGCATTTTTATGAAACCCAAAGACGGTCTGAAAGCAGGGAGACATTTTTTAAACATCTAGCTCAGTGAGAGTCTCACAATACAAAAGGAAGTAGCTGATGAGTCCAAGAGATGAGGATAACAGTATCCTTAGTCCTTTTTTCCAGTCTCCCTGTGACTTAATGATATAAATATGAAGTTCAAAGAGACAGAACATATGTGAGAAAGTGTAATAAAGTACACACAATAAAAGAACGATTGTCTTAGATCAGTGGTTCTCAACCTGGATATATATCCGAATTTCTTGCTTATTTAAAATGCTGATTCCTGGGCCTCATTTTAGAGAAAATCAGAATTTCTGGTCTTAGAGCTTAGAAATCAGCATGTCAGCAAAACCATCAGTAATTCTTCTGCGGTATACCCAAGCCTAGCTCACAAACCCTTGTTTCGAAGCTAGAGACTCAAATGATAAAGTTTTTGCCCTTGTCTGTGTCATTGGATGGTTGGCAAAAAATACCATATCCATGTGCCATGGCTGAGATGCCTCATATTCCACATTTACTCCAGGTACTGAGCGACTGCAGTCATATGGAAAGTGGAAATATGGCCTCAATTTCCAAAGGGATTGGTCATTTGGATGAGCTTGAGTCATGCTTTATGGAGATATGTCTTCAGGATGCATCTGAATTATCAAGCATCTATATCATTTGGACTTGGGTTTGAGAAGAATTGAGAGAGAAGAAAGCCAGTTCATGTTGACCAAGAAGACACACAGTCTTTACATTTCTGGTTCTATGGTCAGTGTTCAAGTCTACCTGATTTCCTGAATGTTATAGTCAAATTAACAAATACTAGATATTGTGCATCTGTTTGCCCTGGGTACTTCTCTATGACCGTATATGCACTGTCTGATGCAGTCCTTCAAATAATCCTATAAAGAAGTTTTATTGTCCCCAGAAGAGGAAACTGAGACTCAGAAGAAGTTAAATAACTTGCCTTGGGTGACCTAGACTGTGGATGTGAGTCTTGAACCTAAGGCTGTCTAACTCCACATCTTTTATTCTTATTTACTACACTCCACCTGCTGTTTCCAAGAAATATTCTATTCTCTGAGAATGCTGGAGCCCAAACCATCATGAATGGTGCAAAGCTCAAGTCAGAACTAGGAAGGACTCCTGCTAAAGCCACCAGTCATTGTAAGACTCAGAGGTTTCCATTGGCTTGATCAAAATTCATCATTTATTACTGGGTCTTTTGTTTGTCTACTTTTGCATGAATAAAGTTTGTTAAACTTTATGAGGATGGTTCTTATACCCCAAATTCATATTTTTGAGTAGATAATAACCTACAGACTTTATCATTGTTATATCTATAAAAAAAGAACCACCAGCACGATCCTTGCATGTATGGCTCTTCATGAAACAACCTGGATGTCCCTCCCATATATCCGGGAAAGTGCATATGGACAGGACCGGCCCAGTGCCTGTGAGACAGGCTGATCACCCAGTGTCTGGAAGAGCTCTACACAGTAGTCCTGAGGCTTGGTTTCCAGGTAGGTCTTTAATCTTGGGCAAGTTATTTTTACAACTTGGGTCTTCTGTTTCCATGCAAATCTGTTGAACTAAAGGCCATAAAATTCACTTCTGGTTCTAAAATGTCCTAATTCTGGAAAACACAACAGCCATGGAGCCGGCAAAGAGATTGGTGGGGCTTGTGAATGGCATCACTGTCCCTGTCCTCACCCGTTCAGGATGGGCAGGGGACCACAACTCTGCAGCCCAGTCTCCTGAAGTTTCTCCTGTCCCTCTGACCTCGCTGGCCTGCCTCCTTCTTGGGCCTAATGTTGTCAGACTCCTCTCTCCTCAGGAGACAGTCATGGCGGGCTCTAGTGCCATAGTGTCCTATACTTCCTGTTGGTGTGACTTTAAGTCCCAGATCTTCAAGCGAAAATTGAAGTAGCCCCTTCATGCATAGCTTATTTTTCTTGGAAATGCTGGTCACGCATTTGCCCTGCATCCTGGCAGTGGCCTAGGACTGGGCTGCATGTATGACAGCAGACCTCATGGGGTCACAACTCACAGGGATTTGAAGCTCAAGGGACCTTCTCGAGCATCTACTCCAACTCCTTTATTTCCCAGGGAGAACAAAAGGCCCCAAGAGGGAAAGTGACCCTACTCAAAGCCACTCCACTGGTCAGTGAAGGAATTGACACCATGTTTTCAAATTTATACTATGAGTCTAACAATAAAACTGATCCCGTGGACCTGCCAGGAAGGTACATAAACAAGATAACGCCTGCAAAGCACTTCAGTGTCATTCTTAGCCTGGGCAACCATTGGATGCCAGCTGTTCCCTCCCTTCCTAGAACTCAGATCTCCCGGTCCTCACTGGACTCACGTTCTCACAGAAGTCCTGTAAGTGAGGATGGGCAGACTTTATTATTCCTTTACTCCCTGGCTCACCAAGGCGTGCAGAAGTAAACTGAGCTGCCCATGCTTAATTATTGCCTTAGCAGTGAAATCTGACTTGGCTCCTATAACGTACTCAAAGCATGTTTGGGGAGGCTGTCCGCTAGAGCTCATCCCTCCCGACTCTAAATCCAGTGCTCTTTCCATTATACTAAGCTGATGGATGCGTGGGTGGGGACGGACAAGCTACTCTTTCTGAAATGCTGGGAATACCAGCACGGTGACAGATGCATAAGAACACATGGGGCCACAATCCCAGTATATCTTAAGTGTGCCAGCGTAATTTTATTATCGAGCATTTATCAAGGCTACTATGGGCCAGGAGCTCTGCTTACTGCTGAGATGAATATAAAAATGAATAGGATACAGACCCTGCCCTCAAGGAGCACTTAATTTGATAAGAGAGACAGACCAGACATAAATAATTCAAATGTGAGGCAGATGGTAAACCATGACTCCTCTAGATAGACCAAAAAGAAGTATAGGGATTGGGGCCTCACTTGTTGACATGGTGGGAGGGGGCTGGGCGAGGACAGGGCCATCCCCAAATATCTCATCTAGCCGAGTGCGCAAGACACCTGGGTAGAGGGAGAGGGAGTGCACCCCAGGGCCCTACCCTGTGCCCGAAGGAAAAGTACATTTAGGGTCCACCAAGCACATCAGCCTCTGAACTCCTTGGCCTTCACTTGGCTTCAGTGGAGTGACCCGAGCTGGGCCATTGTCCTGTTCGAAGCCTGTGTCTTCAGCAGTTTTGCAAAATGGGAGAACATCTCCTTTCTTGCTCTGTACTCAGTGGGGACTGGAGTGTTCCTTGGTCTAGACAGCTGTTTTTGGAAAGGACTGCCCTCACTCCAGCAGAGGGCTAAGCATCTGCCGTCCACACCAAGAACAAGAAAACCGCCATCCTTTTTCCTCTCTCCTCTCTGTTTTGCAGAGAGGAGGAGGTGGGGGGTTGGGCGGGGGTGGTGGGGGAGAGGCATGGGGGATGGTGAGGGGACTTGTAGGTCGGTGCTTGACAAGGGGAGCGGGGTCACTCGGGGGAAAATACGGCCCTGCTTTCCACTGGCAGATTCCCAGAGAAGCTCTCACTGTTCCCCACCTGTCCCGTACTCCCCCGCCCCGCAGAGCTGCTGTCCCTGCATGCACAGAGCAGGGAGGCGATGATGAATTTCCCCCGAACGGCATTACAGACAGTCATAAATAATGCTTTGCTCTTTGGTGACGGCACTTTCCATTAGAGCTGCCTGTGCTGGGCTGTTGCTACCCCCAGTCTTCTGCCGGGGACTTGCAGTAAAATTTATCAGCGAGCTTTCTGCACCTAATAAATCATCCCCTCCGGGAGCCATCTGGCAGATAAGGCCTCGAGAACCCACATGCTCGGCAGAGGAGAGCCGGAGTGAGAGCCGGGCTGGCTGGGGCCCGGGGCCCTGTGGAGGGGGACTTTCTCCCCCTCAGCCCCGGGCCTGTCATACTCCTTCTGGCTTTTCTCATCAGACTCAGGATGGGGGCCCTGGCTTTGGCGGCTGTTCCAACTCAGAGCTGTTCGCCCCACTCTGGGGACAGGCCTGAAAATCACATCCTTCTTCTGTCTCCCCACCCCACCTGCACAGGTGTACAGAAGGTCCTGGGGTCTGACAGCAGGCAAGAGCTGGGGGTGTCCTGGGACAAGGCACAGGCTGTGATAGGCATGACTATGGCTTAATTGAATCCTTCTTGGCGTCTTCCAGCCACCTGGGTATTGGCCAACGTGGAAATTATTGCCTAGTGATAAGAAACTTCCTGCTTGGATGAAAGACATCTAGGAGAATCTCATTGCAGTTCAGGGTAAAGCTTCATATGGACGTTCCCACTTTCTCAGAGCAACAACCACCATGATGTCAGTTTTTTTTCAAATGTGGGTTACTTTTCATTAATACACATTAGAGGACGGATTCGAGTGCCCTGGACACCGAGGGAGCAACACACAGGTTAGCGATCGTGGCTCTTTCCCTAACATGCTTATAGCCTGGTCGGAGAAACTGTTCTGGAACTGTCTCAGGCACAGCTGTGGCACAGGGGAGACACAGTGCCTGCGTGACGTGAGCGTGGTGGGGAGGGTCGAAGGGAGTCAGCTCTCTGGTTTTGCAGTCCCAGGGAGCAGCGTGGGGCTGGGCAACCTGTAAGCCATGTGTGTTGAATGTACCGAACCGCATGTGTCAGTGAGCAAAGTGCCTGACACAGCTGACAAGACAAAGTAGGATATGAGAATAAGCCTGACCATCCCGAGCTTCCGCAGAGTGTGAATCCCATTCCTTAGGGTTCCTGAGACCATCTTGGAACAAAATCCTGTCCTGGGCATGACAGAGCCCGTGTTTGTGTCTCTACCTGATCAAGGGATTCACAGAACTTCAGCATTCTCCTCTATAAAATAATAGAAAAAGGTGAGGTAATTTGGGGGGCACAATTTTTCATATTGCTGCTTGAAGAATATTTTCTAATTTTTCCCTTTTCTGATGCCTGCTGTTTTTGAAAGACAAGGAGCTGAATGGGTAAAACCAGTGGGGACTCCTGCCTTTTCCTGCCCTCTTTTCCCACTTCCCAGTTGAGATAAGCTTGTTTAAGGTCTGAATGTGGGGACTCCAGGGGGCTAGAGCTAGAGCTCCTTAAATTCTTCCCAGGGACTCATTCAGCAGGAGGACACCTATCATGTGTCCTCTGATTGCTGTGGACATATCCCAGGAAAACATTAAATGGAGTGTCCCAAAGATGCTTAGCTTAGCTATGCATTTAATTTGATGGTAATTGAAATTTGCCAACAAAGATTTGCATGTAATCTGTGCTTTCATTTTTCAATTAAAATTGCTTTCTTCCTGTGGATGGGAAATGCTTGGCTCTTTTCTTCCTCACAGCACTTTGCAAATAAGAATGCCCCACTTGCTGGGGTGGGGGGCGATTAGAGGGGAGGGTTCTGGGACTGGGAGCTGAGAGCTGAGGCCAAGAGGGATGCCCCGGCAGGATGGCTGGGCCACTCCGCAGAGGTGCTGGGGCATGGCTCCTTTATTCCTGGTGGGTTTGGCAAGGAGGCTCCGGCCAAGACCCTTGGAACCTCAGTTTCTAGGGAGCTGGCAAAGTTTGGGGAGTAGAAGATTTAGAGAGGTGGGAAGAGCCAACCAGTTCTCCATGGCCAAGGCAGGCAACAGCAAGAAGGAGGAACAGAACAACAGGCTCTGGTATTGGGGAGCAGGCAGGTGGGCTGATCGGAAGGAGATCTCCTGTACAGGGTGAGTGTGGCCTTCGATAAAGGCGAGAAGCAACCCAGCTCCCTGGAGAAGAGAAGTTGGAGGGCGGTGTGTTCTAAGGATGGAGGGAGAAGTGAGACAAACACGAGAAGCAGAGCCTTTGGAGAACCCCTTCAGAGGGTGTGGAGCCTGATGAATGTGGGTTCCGATGAGCTGGCCCCCAGGCCCTGATTTTTCCTTTGTGGGCTCTGTGGCCTTGGGCTAGTACATAGTTTCTTGGAATTCCAGTTTCCTCAACTATTCCCTGGGTATAAAAGTAATGCCTACCTGAGTGATCACAGGGAGAAGCAGCCCGTGGATCTGTGAACACTGTTCCAAGGTCAGGGCTCCATCTTTATGTTCTTTGTATGCCCAGTGCCTAGCACAGTGCCTGGCACAGAGCGAGAATTTAGTAAACTTAGTTAACATGGAAAATCCATCCAACGAGCTGATGTGAGTGGAAGAGCATCTTGTAAAGTCCAATAAGCCATTTGTGGTACTCTTAGAGCCTTCCTGTTTGTGAAAATGAGATTAGGTATTTGACTCAAGGCCGGGCTGGTTCTGGGCAGAGGCCCAGAGCAGAGGTTCTAGTACAAGTGTTCCTGCCTTGGAGCTTCTCTGGGAGCCGGGAATGGCAGCAGACTCAGATCCCTTGTGTGACCCAGTGGGGGGCTGCTGTCAGGTACTGGCCCTCGTCAGCGTGCATCAGGCCGGCAGTTTCTGCCATGGTGGGATGGGCATGGAGGGTTTGCCCCCGGAAGGGTGGGGGACAGAGTCTGTGAGAGAGACAGTCTGGTTCCTGCCACCAGCTGGGGACGGGATTAAAAACCATTTTAAGAATTAGTAACAATTTTGGCAACAGCAGAAGGCCTACAGCTTTGGACAGAGCAGGGGTCCTTCCCTCGGCCCGTGCAAATCATTTCTGGTCTGGTTTCTTTCATGGAGAGATATCCCTTCTACCTGGCCAGACAGTTGAACTGTTTTCTTTCCTTCTTTCTTCCTTTTTTTTTTTTTTTTTTTATTCAGTAATAAATCTGCCAGCCCTGGAGGGCTCAAGCCAAGGGCTTCACTTGCGGCATCTCCACAGAGGTCTCGTAAAAATAGTGTGAAATGAAAGAGAAAGATGCATATTTCACACTTTGTCTGCTCTGGGTTATGGTGATTCTCAACTCGTCCTCATTACCAACAGCCGACCTTCCCTCAGAGTTCAAGTACCTTCCGCCGGACTGAAGAACCATATCCCTGACTCCCTCCCTCTTTCCCCAAACACACACATTTTGCAAGGCTGTTTGGAAGCCCACTCTCCCATTTCAGTGCTTTCCAGGAGGAAGGGGGCGTCAGAGCCCCCCCGTGCACACTGGTGGTGAGTACACACACACAGGCAGCAGAGGCACCCATCCTCTTCCACACCCAGCCTCGTGTCTATCCTGGCATCTCCTCACATTCCCTACAGGTAAATATATGTAACAGGGATGAATTTAGGTCTTTCCTTCTATTGAAGGCTGCCTGTGTTCATCACAGGTGATTTTTAAACATGACCCGATCTCCAACATGAGCTTGGTCGGTGTTCAGGAGGAACCAACTTTTACCTGCCTCTGTTCTCCTATGGAGATATCGCCTACAGAGACACATCTGTGCATCCATCAAAATGGTCACTTTCAACTTCCCCAGCACACCTCGTTTGTTCCCACCCCCTGGCTCCCCCCCCCCACCCCCACAGTCCTCTGGCATCCATGCTGCTTCTCTCTCTATTCTGCCCAGCTGAGTCCTGTCTACCTTCAAATCTCACCTTTTCCTTGAAGCCCTCCTGGTTCACCTAGCCTACAGGCTCTCTCTCTTCTCTTGGGACACGGTCAGCCCTCACAGCCTGTATCATGATCTCCCTTGGTCATCGATCACACATGGCTCTTTGGATTTTTTTTTTTTTTTCTGAAAAGCATTGTCGTTTTCTTATATCATCATGATGATTTTCTTATTTAACGTTTTCTTGCTTAACGTTTCTTATCCTCCTGTGAGACGATGGGGTCTCACAGACATTTCTGTCCTCTCTAGCACCAAACATACAGCAGGTGCTTAGTAAATGCTTGTCAGAAAAATGAATGAGTGAAATTACCCATGTGGGGTGAGTGCGGCTCTGGTGTGATGGCTTTATCTTTCTTGATTGGAGGAGTGAAGCAAGGCAGTTCACCCGTCCAGGGGAAGAGATTCTCAGCTTGCGTGTGTGCTGCCCATCCAATATTTCTCCTTGTCCAGATGGTGCTGGATATCGGGTAGCTGTGGAACACCAGGTTGGTCCCTGTGCCCTGTGTAGACCCTGAGATCCCCCTGTCTTCCATCACAAGGACTATTGAGATTTTTTTGGGGAGTGAGAACAAATTGGGGCTTCTCACTGTGTCTTCTTACCCCCTATACCTTCCTTGCGCCTTTCTACCTCCCCGCGTGTTCTGCACATGGAGTCCGTATTTCACTGTAGACAGGGAATTGCGAATTCAGTTTCCTTTCCTCTGTGTGGAGCGCGGCCAACACCCGTCACCTTGCTACGTCTTTGCTTTGTGCTTCCCACCTCAAGGGCACTTTACAGATTTGTTTGATTTGTGGTTGTGGTTTGTAGCTGTCACCGATTTCTTTGTTGTTGTTGTGCTCCTGCCTCTGTTCCCTTACAGCTCGATTTTTAGCTGAGTGTTTGAGTAGTAAATATGGTTTACACCAACTCTGCTGGAAATAATGGCATTTATGTGCTGAAGTTATTTCCAAAACCGAGGATATGTGTATACAAATAGATCCACGGCAGGGCCCCTAGACTGTGGAGAGCAGACTCGACAGAGCCTTCTCGACAGAGTATAAACAGGTGTCTGAGACTAGGGCTAGGCCAGGCGGTTCAGAACAAAACGACCTCCCACCCCTGCTGTTGGCTCAGAATTGAAGCTGTACCAGAAATACCTTGCTTAGTGTAGGGGAATGGAGGAGATATTTTTGTGATCCTATTTGTCTGCTAAATGTTCCTTGCATCCTTTGGTGCATCTCACATGAAACTTCTCGCTTTTCTATTCGCTTGCCCTCAATGGCTTTAAACCTTAACTACCCTGGATCCTGGCAGGGCAAAAAAAAATGTGCCAACAAGTACCATGGGATTGGTCTGTCAAACTGGCTGCCCTCTGTGCTTCTGAAAGGCTGCCAATTTGAGAGGATCTTCGGTGTATGGGTAAATCTAACCTCTTCAGCTCTGACTTGGAGCTCTACTAATCCCGACCTACTCCCACCAGCAGGAAATAGAGGCTGAAACTCTCCGAGGGGAAAGTGAGGCTCGTCTTAGCAGCTGTGGCTCTGGCCTCCAAATTTGGGTGAAATGGATTTCCTTGATGCCCAGACAGACTCTTGACCTCCCTCTCTGCCCTCATCTCTGGGAGCAGCACCAGTCCCCACAACTGAGGTGTGTCTGTGAAATCTAGGTGAAGGTCACATTCACCTAGGGGTCAGGGGCGATCTCAGAGGCTTCTTGGCTCTGTGCAGAAGGCCTGTGACAGAGGCATAGGAAGGGTGTTTCGATTGTTCTCTAACTTGTAAATGCCAAGCAGAAATCTTGTTGCAGTTCCTAAATGCCACATTTCAGCGTGTTTATTGTTTCCCCCCCTAACGGGGAAAGATGGTGAATGGACTAATAATTCAGGAGCCGAGAACATGTTTATTTGATTTTTAGAGCTTTAGCAAATACAGTGTGTACAAAACCCGGTGCCAACAGCATGCATAATTCCTCCAGGAATGGGGCTGATAGAAACACAAAGCTTGCATGCTTCAAAACTGTAACCAATATTTACACATCTGAGTGACTAATTCTCTACTCTGAGCAGGAGAACAATAGGCATAATAGTCAGGTACATTAATGCAGAGCATGCTCATTTGGTGGCTTGGAGATTTGACACATAAACAAAGTTGGGGGGGTTGCCGTGGGGGGAGAAGTGGAGGCTTTTTATCTACCTGTGTAACCATACACCAAACAGCAGGTTACAGACGCACTTGGAAAATGCTGACCCAACGCCGTTCTTGAACCTCACATGCAGGATTGGCACCTGATTTGCAGCGCTGCGGGAGTTCTGTAGCTGACCTCATTAGCGGCGCATTTCCTGGCTTGTTAGCATCATATTTGTATAATTTACAGCACCTTCGTTTTTATGGAATGTGTTTCTTGTAGAGTGTAATGGCAGCAATATATTTAACCTATCGTATTTAGGAATGCTTTTGCTGGAGGCAGGCGGCAGATATAAAGGGGACGTTTTCTCCTCTCCTGTGTGGGATTTTTTTTTTTTTTTTTTTT
>ML098711.1:0-13944 GCA_003697995.1 Taxidea taxus jeffersonii | reverse complement strand
TTTTTTTTTTTTTTTTTTTTGGCTCATGCAGCGGCCACATATGTGCGTGCGTGTGTTTGCATGTGTGTGCGTGTTTCTATGTGTATAAATATATGCATGCAAATGCCTGGGAGACATGAAATGGCCCAGGAGGGGCACCTCTTTCTTCTGAGGATTGTCTTTGCTCCCTGGCCATCTCCGAGGCACGGCTGGGGACTGGGTGGTGGCCCTGGAAGGCCTAGATGCCTTGCTTTGAGGGGACAAATGTACAGATTTACTAAATGGAATAGGGAGCCCTGGCAGATCAGATATTTGGGAATATTTTTACGATGGTGTGGTGAAGGTGGCATGAAGATGCTCAAAAGTAAGGCAGCACACGAAGGTGGGTTTTCAAGTCTCTGCGACCTCTTGGAGGCTTTTGCAGAAAACGGTAGTCCAGAGAATGGAAAGCATATGTCCTTCAGGGACCCATCTGGCCTCCAGTGATTTCTTATCTTAGAAAACCTAGAGCATATGGACAGGGAGGCATATATTCTTCTCCTTCCTGAACGGGATGAAAAAGATAGGAATGGCGGGCTATAGATGTTTGTGAAGAGGAGAATGTCTTAATTTGGGGGTCTCTCAGGGAAACCTTGGGTCAAGAGCCTGGAGATCAGATCTCAGTCAGAACCTGCCGCTCACCAAGGCTGCACAACCCCGGGCCCATGGGTTCACATCCTCCCCTGGCCTTCTCACCCACAAATGAAGGGATGGGCCCAGCTCGCCTCTCTCTGGAGTGCCCGTTTCTCTGCCCCCAGTCCCTCCAGGCAGATGAAGACTGAAGACGGGGGTTCTCACCCACCCAGTCGTCCACGCTGGGTTCTCGAGGGTTACTTGCGATGACCCAGAAGAGAGAAACACAGCTCTCCAGGAACTGTCAGTGTGTCTTAGTTACATCCTCTGACAGGGGTCAAAGAGGGTGAATAGACTAATAATTCAGAAACCAAGGACATGGTAGGGTGAGTTTTAGAGCTTTTAGTAAAAACCGGCACCAGAGCATTCGTAGCTGCACATTTCCTTCCCATAATCACTGCTTGGCCTCAAGGAGACACTCACCTCGGGGGCAAGACAAATGGGCAGGCCCTGGACTTTGTCAAGCCATGATAGAATGAGAAGAAATTTAGTAAATCTATTAAAATGACCCGAGGCACAGAGACAAAGTTGATCCAACTGGCTTGTGAGGTGAGGGTCCCCTGTATTCCCCTCTCCCCACTCACCACCTCCCATCTTTTGAAATTTCAGGAATTTTTCCACCACTGATGTCTTCTCCAGTTGCTAGAACCTCTTCTCACTGATTTAAGAGGTTTGAGGTTCTCGATTTTACTTAATAGATATGTCCCTAACATACTGGAGTAGATAGATTTGATGGCAATGATTCAAAATACTAAAGGTATTTATAGCCAGAATTCAAATGTAAGTTTTGGTTCAAAGTTTAAGTGCATCAGGGTTACTGGCTACTTCAAATGTACCTGGTGGTAAATTCTTTGGTAAAGAAAAAATGCCACCCCTGCCATAATCTCTAGATTAGCTACGTCGTCACACCTGCTCTTTCCGGCCATGCTTTCTGAACAACTGTGCTATGCTCATCACTTCTGTTGCCTCTCAGTTTCCTTGGGCATGGCTTCTACTCTCTTCCATGTCCTTGACGTTTCTCCCCAAGATCAGCAGTGAGCTCCAAACCGCTAACTTGAACAGCTGCTAACATTGCCTGTTCCCTCACAGCACCACTCTCTCCCTTGTGGAGGACCACATTCTTCTGGAATCTGCTCACTTTCCTGGCCACTGTCAGGAGGCTTCATCAGTTGGGGCTTTAGCCCCTGACTGTTCTGCTGGCATACCGAGGATTTTGACCAAGTCTCCACTTTCTCACCCTCTTTCCTCTCTTGCCAAGACTACTTGTCTCTTTGCCATGGCTTCCATAGCCTTTTATGTTCTGAAGACTCTCCAACTCTCCTGAAACCTTCTCCACCTTTTTTTACCACGCAGCTCCACTGGGCTATGTTGCTAGAACAGAGAATAAAATACAGTGGCTCGGATAAGACCGTAATTTATTTCTGTTTCACACCCTAGCCCAGAGTTTCTGGGCAAGTGGTTTTGTTTCATGAAGTTGTCCAGGGATGTAAGTTTTTTTTTTTTTCCTATCCTGTCACTCCACCATCTAGAGCACTGCCCACTCTTCCACAGGGTGAAAAATGTCTCAGTAGCATTGGGTTTTGGTAAGCATGAAGGGGGAAGAGGATGCTGGAGGCGACTCCCTTTCCAGAAAGTGGCGCATTCACGCCCAAGCCACGGGCCGTACCTAGTTACGAGCTCAGTGAGGGAAGGTGATATCACCTGGCCAGCCTTGTATTAGTGAAGACCCGGGCACTCTGTTGTGAAAAAAAATAGAAGATCCTGGATGTCATCACCCCCCCCCCAATAGAATGATAAGAAATAAAGCAAATTTATTAAAATGACCTAAGGCATAAGGACAAATTTTATCCAACTGACTGGTCAGATCAAAGTTCTTTGTACCTTTCCTTTTCACTCCTAGCTCCCCAGAATGATGGTTGGGAGGATGATTAGCGGTCTCTGCCACAGGCACCTCAAACTTCACATTTCCCAAGCCCCTTCATTATCCTTCCTTTCCACCCTGCTTCTCCAGTTATTTCTCTGGGTGAGTATCATTGTCATAACCAAATGCTCAAACCAGAAACCTGGAATCAGGTTTTTCTCTTTCTCTCACTGCTGCACATCAGTATTTCTCGAACTGTAGCCATTTATATCTCTTACAGATTTTAGATCTAGACACTTCTCTACCCCACTGCCACCAGCATAGTAGAAGGCACCATTATCTCTTCCTTGGATCATTTCAATAAGCTCTTAACTGGCCTTCCTACACTTACTCCTGCCCCTTCAGATCTATTTCCCATTCTGTTGTCAAAGTTACATTATACAAATGAAAATACCATAATATAACTCCTGCTTAAAACCCTCCAATGGCTTGTTATGAACCCAAATTTGTAATGTGCTCCAGAAGACCCTGCCTGATATGACCTCTGCCTGAGTCACCAGGCTGATCTCATGCCTCTCTGATCTTGGTTCTCTCCAGGCCTGGCATATGGAGTTTGTTTTGACAGATTTTTTTTTTTATTATTAAAGATTTATTTATTTTAGAGAGAAAGAGAGACAGCATACGAATGGGGGGATGGGTGGAGGGAGAGGGAGAGGATCCCAAGCAGAATCCCCATCCTGTGACCTGAGCAGAAACCAAGAGTTGGGCACCTAACCAACTGAACCACCCAGGCACCCCTGTTTTGACACCTTTTATTTTATTTTATTTTTATTTTTTAAAAGATTTTTATTTATTTATTTGTTAGAGAGAGAGAGAGAGAGCGCGAGCACAGGCAGACAGAGTGGCAGGCAGAGGCAGAGGGAGAAGCAGGCTCTCTGCCGAGCAAGGAGCCCAACGTGGGACTCGATCCCAGGATGCTGGGACCTGAGCCGAAGGCAGCTGCTTAACCAACTGAGCCACCCAGGAGTCCCTTTTGATACCTTTTAAAACCAGCTATGCAACCCTTTGATTCTGATCTTTCAAACAGACCACTCTCTCTGTGGGAGTGCTCCTTCTACTTCCCTCCCTGCTTGGTTAACTACTCCTTATCTCCCAGAGCTCAGCTTTGGGATTGTTTTCTTACTAGGGCCCTCTCCTTATTCTGTGATCCTATGGCATCTTTTAATTCTTTTTTATAAACATTATCAAACCAGTAATTAAATGACCAGTATCTGTACTTGTGACTATATTGTAAGCTCCAAGAAGGCTGGGCTGCCTTCTTTATTTGATGAAGAAAACAAATGAAAGCATTCAGCAAAAATATACTATCTTCAAAAAATTCCCTCACCCTCTACTGCTCTATGCAAAGTCTTTCTTTGTATAATGATGTAGAACTTACCTATTATGACAATAGCAATATTGTTGCAACATCAAAATTATTAGGCATGAATAGTTAAGAAAACATAGAGAAATAAATATAAATAAAAAATAAATGAGGGACGCCTGGGTGGGTCAGTTGGTTAAGCGGCTGCCTTCCGCTCAGGTTTTGATCCCAGTGTCCTGCGATCGAGTCCCACATGGGGCTTCTTGCTCGTTGGGGAGCCTGTTTCTCCCTCCACCTCTGCCTGCCACTCTGTCTGCCTGTGCTCACTCTCTCTCTCTCTCTAACATATAAATAAATAAAATATTTGAAATGAAAAAAAAATCTTTTAAAAAATAAATGATATGTAATATTTAATTAGAGTGATAGCTTATGTTAATATACAATTTTACAATTCTAATGCTTTTATTTATATAATTTTATTTGAACTTCATGAGACCCTGTTTGTTAGAAATGGCAGGCAAATTATTCTCACTTTACAGATGTGCAAATTGAGAGTCCATGAAGTTAAATGACTTAACTGAAGTCTTTCATTTAGTAAATAAAGGAGACAGAGCTTGAGTCCAGATGTCTGGCTCACAACCAGGGTGCTGTTCACTGTATGGGGCTGTGATAGAGATCATGAAACACAAGTGGGCATAGCTCTCGTTTCTGAGTCTGGTATAGGTGGGCATCTGGAAACTTATTTGTTGAACAGATAAATGTGTGAATAGATATACCAGTATGTCTGACAGTGTGACTAAGATTTAACACCAACCTGAAAGTCAAAAATGTGGGATAATGAACAGAAATGATAAAACATGTTATGCTAAATAGGAAAGGAGTGGAATCTGGCCAATCCACTAGATAATTGTTTTTAAGTGAATTCAGTGATCACTTTAAATAACTATGTGGGTGTGGAAGGTCTGTATATACTCATCAAGAATTTTGAATCCACTAATATGGCTTGACAAAGGAAATTTCATTGTAGCTCAGAATTTGATTGAAATGCAAGATATAAAATGATATGATGATACCCAGCTTGACTCTCCTACGCACAGAAAGGAACAGAGGGCTGTTGACTGTGTCAATAGCTTGAGGGGGCCATAAATATCCTTCTGTCTGAACTTCATTCTTTCTCCACCCTCCTGAGCCATTTAAATGTATTCTTGAATAATGGGGTACCACGTGGCCAATTTATAGGGCTTCTGCAGTGTGTCTTTCTCTAGCATTTTGGGGTAGACAGTGATTCCATCAAGAAAAGATGCTTTCTCCAAAGGAAGACCTTAACTCTGGGTTAGTAAGAGATATCTTAGAGATCTATAATTCTGATGATTCCATAAGCGAAAAAAAATGACCAGTTCTGAGGGTCTTACTATTATTTTTAATCCTTTGGTTAGTGTTGGGTCTATCTCTGTGTATGTTAGGCACCTAGTGTAGTTCTTGGACATAATAGGTCTTCAAAAATTGGTGGTTATTCTGGAGATAATGCAGCCAGCTATCAGGAAAGTGCACAGACATGAGGCTGAAGCCCAGTTATGACACTTCTTAGGTGGCAAGATAGCCTCCTGTTACAGAGCAAGATAACTTCTTCACAGAGCAAGTTATTTAAACTTCCTAATCTTAAGTGTTCTTGTCTGTAAAAAGAAAATGAGCCAGGTTCCATATTAGGTGTTCTATTCCTGCTATTTCTTATCATTACAACAACTTTGAATGCTCAGTTTATAGGTAAGTTAAAGGAGGCTTGCAGATGTTAAGCGATTGGCCTTAGGCTGTGATCATTTAGTTAGTGTCAAAGTGAAGATCAAAACCTAGGCTAATCTAACTCTGACACTTGACCATTTTCAATGTCACAGTGCTACTCATATAAAGCAGAGATGGCAAAGACACAGGATTCTTGCAATGGTTAGAGCCAGTGCATGGCACACATTTGACACGTAGAATAGTAACTATTGTTAATTATGCCACACGTGGTACAGGACAACCTATATATTCATATTAATCTGGGTTGGAAGAACTTTGATGTGTCCTATCCATTAAGAGCCCTGGTTGAAATGTCCCAGTTTGGCACCCAGTGGATGCCCAGTAAATGCTTGTTGACATGTTAAAGACACATGTAATGATGCCTGTTAAAGATTTAGTCATGTCCAAATTTTCAGGTGGATTCTGTTCCTTTCACACTCCCACCACAAGCACACCTCTTTAACTTTGAAAGTCTGGGAGAGTCTTCTGACATGCAGTAGGACAAGGAATTATGAGGGGTGGTTTTATCAGAACAGCTGACCTTTTACCCCCTCTCAAAACACACTGGGAAGGTTCTACTTTTGTCATGGTCAAGTAGGCATTTATCAAAAGAACCCCCTCCAAACAGACAGTAACTGCAAGCCCTTGACAAAATTCAAGAAGCAGCCACCTGAAGGCACAGTTGACACGTGGGAGAAGGGGATAGTGTGGGATAACTTTCCCATTTATTGTGGTGCTTAGCCGCAATCCATCTTGCATGGGGCAGCTAAAACTCCTCTAGGAAGCCTGCAATTTTCCTGGCCTACAGAACAAGATGACAGGGTTTTGGGCAACTGTGGCTGCTAAATATAACTTGAAAAACCCAAATCTCATGTTCCAGTGTGCATGGGGTAGAATCCAAGCAGCTCCGCCAAAACATAGAAGAAATGGACTGAGATTTAAGCTGCCACCCTAAGAAACAGAACTGACAGTTTCAGCCCAATCAATCTAATCACCTTAATTGTTGTTACACCAAGAACAATGGCAACAGTAGCAACTTGACACTCTTCAGCAGGATGTATCAGAATTCAGAGTACCTACAACACAACATTCACCATGTCCAGAATATAAGCCACAGCTACTCAGTACAGAAAGAGCTAGAAAAACGTGACTTGTTTTTTTTTTTTGTTTTTTGAAGATTTATTTATTTGACAGAGAGACAGCGAGAGAGGGAACACAAGTAGGGGGGGAGTGGGAGAGGGAGAAGCAGGCTTCCCACTGAGCATGGAGCCTGATGTGGGGCTCCATCCCAGGACCGTGGGATCATGACCTGAGCTGAAGGCAGACCTTAACGACTGAGCCACCCAGGTGCCCCAAATATGACTTGTTTTTAAGAGAAAGCACAATCAGTGAAAACTGATCCCTATGTGACCCAAATGTTGGAATTAGTAGAAAAAGGATTTTAAGTTAGTTATTATTATGATATGCATTAAAATATGAGAAAATATGCCTGCAATAAATGAAAAAAATATATAACCTTAAAGAAGACATAGAAACTGTTAAAAAAGGACCAAACAGAAGTTGAAAATAAAATATTTGAAGTAAAAATTCAGTGGATGGACTTAAAAGCAGAGGAGATTATGGAGAAATTGTCTGTGAACTTGAAGGTAGAAAATATAAATGATCTATTCATTTTTTAGGTTATATAGAAAGAATGGAAAGGAAGAAGAACAACCAAAAAGAATAGAAAGAAATAATGTGAAGAAATCATGAAAAATATTTCCCAAATGTGATGAAAGACAAATTTACAGATTCAAGAATATCAGCAGGGGTGCCTGGGTGGCTCATTTGGTTAAGTGACCGACTCTTGATTTTGGCTCAGGTTTTGATCTCAGGGTCGTGAGCTAACTTAATTAAAAAAAAAAAATCCCAGCAAACCCCAAACAGGACAAATGTGGAGAAAACCATGCTTTGGGAAATGGCAAATGATAGGCAAATTATGAAAAACCAGAGGCTAAAGAGAAAATCTTGAGAGCAGTCAGAGCAAAAGGACACTTTATTAATTTATTTAAAGATTTTTTTTTATTAGAGATAGAGAGAGAGGAGATAGCATGCAAGGAGGGTCAGAGGGAGAGGTAGATTCGGCTAAGTGTGGAGCCTGATGTGGGGCTCAACTAGGGGCTTGATCTCATGACCCTGAGATCATGACCTGAGCTGAAATCAAAAGGGTAGGTTGCTTAACTGAATGAGCCACCCAGGTGTCCCAAAAGGACGCTTTATATATAAGAAAACGAGTCAAAGGAGGCAAGAAAATAATGGAAGGCCATCTTTAAAGTGATTCAAAAAACCCTCTGTCCACACCACATTTATAACTAGAGAAAATATTTTCCAAGAATAAAAGCAAAATAAAGACATTTTTAGCTAAAAGAAAGCCAAGTGAGTTCACTGCCAGCTGACCTGCATGACAAAAAAATGCTGTAGGAAGTTCTTTAGATTAAAACGAACTGATACCAAATGGAAAAGCAGATCTTCAGGAGGGAATGAAGAACAACAAAAAAATCATAAATATCTGGAGTAAATAAAAAATACTATTTTTTTATCTCTTAATTTCTCTAAAATAGACATGACATTTACAGCGTGTATTCTGACATTGTCTTGTGGGCTTTAGAACGTGCAGATGTAATAAATAGGACCAACAACTATGGCAGAAAAATGGGGAGAGATAGTAAATTGACCTATCCAGTGGCAAAGTTTTTACATTTTGCATGAAAAGATACACTGTTAATATTCAAAACAGAGTGTGAAAAGTTAAGAATCTGCATTATAATTACTAGGAAAAACACAAAAAAGATAATACAATACAGTAAGTTATGACTCAGAAACCGAGAGGGAAATAGAAGAGACTTCTTTTTTCTTTTTCCCCTTTCTGCCTGAAACTCATCTTGATTACTGGTTCTTGCTGGGAAAATGAGGACTGCTTTCATTTACTCATTCATACATGCATCTGTCCAATAGATGCTTATTGCACACCCCTTAGATTTTCAGGTACTATACGAAGCCTTGAGGATAAAAAAAAATAGTATGCAGTTTTTACCTTTAAGGAGTTTTGTCCTTCTCCCCTGTGAATTGATGGAGATTCTTCTGACCTCCATATTGGTGGGGTCTTCAGTTTTTCCAAATTTAGGAGTAGGGAGAGCAAGGTCCTCAAAAGACTCACATTTCTAGTTTTAGGTAATAGGTAAGAGGTGCTCTAAGCAGTCTTTCTGCATGGAGGTTATGTTGATCTCTGATTTCATTTCCAGCTCTGGTGAGAAAAACCTCAATGAGGTGGGAGGGGTGGAGAGCTGAGGACTTGGAGTGAGAAGATTGGTTGTAGTCCTGCTGGTGGCCCACTTAGCTCTGTGGCTTTAAGTAAATCACTTAGCCTCTCTGAGCCGCAGTGTCATCATTTGCAGAATGGGTAGTAATCTGTTATTGCTCTTAAGGGAGATGAATCTAACTTCTGCTTCCTGAGTTCTGGGTCCAGTAAGGCTCAGGGTCCACATGTCAGACTTTAAGAGCACTTAGAACTAGGTGTTCTAAAACCAGTTCTCCAACTTGAGTCATGGGAAAGATGATGGACTATTTTTTTGGAAGTTTATGTACTGATTCGATTTTCTTTTCCTGTATGGTTTAATTTGGTGGAGTGGAATAAGCATAGTCTTTGGTGTAAGACTCACCTGCATTTGAATTCTAGCTTTTTTTTTTTTTAATATTATTTATTTATTTGACACAGAGAGAGAGATCACAAGTAGGCAGAGGCAGGCAGAGAGGGTCGGGGGAAGCAGGCTCCCTGCTGAGCAGAGAGCCCGATGCGATGCGGGGCTCCATCCCAGGACCCTGGAATCATGACCTGAGCCGAAGGCAGAGGCTTAACCCACTGAGCCACCCAGGTACCTCTGAATTCTAGCTTTGATGTTATACTCTTTCCTCATGTGTAGAATGGGGATGATACTGCTTATATGGTGTGGCAGAGATGACCAGCTGTCCATCAAATGTCCTTGGTTCTTCTATAGCACTGAGGATTTCTTCCTGGGAACTTCCCAGCTAGGGTCAAGCCCTGGTATCTAAAAGTCCATCTAGGGGCACCTGGGTGGCTCAGTGGGTTAAAGCCTCTGCCTTCGGCTCAGGTCCTGGGATGGAGCCCCGCATCGGGCTCTCTGCTCAGCAGGGAGCCTGCTTCCCCCCACCCTCTCTGCCTGCCTCTGCCTACTTGTGATCTCTCTCTGTCAAGTAAATAAATAAAATCTTAAAAAAAAAAAGAAAATAAAAGTCCATCTATAGGACTTTACTGGCTTAGTTGGTAGAGCATATGACTCTAAATCTCAGGGTTGTGATTTTAAGCCCCATGTTGAGGGTAGAGCTTACTTAAAAAAAAATCGTCCATCTGTAAATAGTTCTTATAGATCCTATGTGAGTAGAAGGGACACAGACTAGTTCCAGGTCTGGCCAGTAAGAAACCTCCCATGGGTAAACCTCCCTGTTCTTTCCCTTTCTGACTTGATGTAGAACACAGCACAAGGAGCCTGGGAGCCTCAAGGTGTAGATGAAAGCCACAAGATGGAAGGCTGCTGGCCCCCCCCCCCCCCATCACTGCTCAGAGGAGCACTCCTCCACTTGTTAGGGCTGCTATTCTAGCCTCGCATAACTGGGGAATAAATGTCTATGGTGTTGGAACTAGCGTTTTGGAGTCTCTTTTTACAAATTAATTTAGACAGTGTGAGCTACAGAAAGCGTGATCTGACACACAGTAGGGTTCAAGAAGTAAACATGCCCTTCTGCCTGACAACAATATTTTTATGAGGTTGGATGAAGAGTCAACGTCGTTCTTGCTTATGTCGTGTTTTTGTCATCTGTGCACGTGACTCTCATTTTCCAAATAGACCAAACAGTCATAGCACCCTCTCTCCCTCCGAGGGATAAGTACATCCTACGGGGGGAATGGGAGAATCTGTGGCTGACGGGCAGTTCAGAAGTAACAGATGGCAGTGGGAGGGGCAGGTACGATGAAATGAAACTCAAAGCAAACACCTCCATTAAAGCAGCAAATGTTCTCGGGTCATTATCAGACTCAAAGAGGCCTAGGGCATGTTGGCAGGGGGAGCTGTTTTCCCTCAGAAGACTTTCAGTTAAGTGAACTCCTCATTGCAATCTCTGAGAGATGTATGTTCAGTCACTTGCCGAGGAAGGACGGCCCTTGACCCTGATGTTAGCGCAGCTATGGAACTGGGAGGATGGAGGAAGACCCTGTAGCAGGCTCTAAACACCTAAACCCGCCGATCACTGATCACCTGCATCTGGGGGCTTCCCTGCAGCCTCTCCAGGCTGAGGCCCCTGAGTGGCAGGTGGACATGGTGTTTCTACACTTACTACTGTCTGCCTAGGCTCTGATACCAGCCTGGTCAGCCCCTGCCCCCCAGTAAGCCTCCAGAAGGGACTTCATGGCCCCTGGGCCTGGGGACCTCCCTGGGCTGGTTAGGTGAGTGGTAGTTACAGCCCTTGGGGCTGGACCTGCTTCTATTCCAGCACAGAAGGTGAGCCTCCGAAAACATGGAATTTGATTCCACAGATGCCAAATGGTGGGCAGGCGTCCTTCCACTGCCAGGCGAGGAGCAGGCTCTGTGGTCGAATTCCGAAGGATGGTGAAGAGGCCTGGAGAAGTGGGGATCTTCCTGGTACAAGAAGCCAGAGCACTTGATGGGAAAGAGGGAGCAAAAGTGAAGGAGGAGCTGACTGTTGAGGATGATGAAGGGGCTGGATCTGATTGGGGTCAGGGGTGGTGATGGGGGACATGGGGTTGTGGTGGCTAAGGTGACTGGAGCCGATTCTGGAGGATTCTGAAAGCCAGGCAGAGAAGACAAGAGGGATAAGGATGCTTCCCAGACTGGCACAGGAAAGGCACCTTGGAGGCAAGCTTTCCCAGCTGAGCCAACTCCCACCTTCCCCAGGGTGCTGAGGACAGAGCCCCATTGAGTGCTCATGGGGCCCGGGGCTGGCCCCTGGGTGGGGTGAGCTGGTCAGCTCATCCTGCCAAGCCAGCCCAGGGTGGCCAGTGCAGGGGCCGCTGGTCCTGCTCAGCACTTTCTTCTCCAGCTCCGCTCAGCACAGCTCCCCGCCCTCCCCCAGCCCTGGCCAGCGCAAACCATTTCTCCAGGCAGAGAGGAGGATGGGGTTCGGATCTGCTCCTCTCGGTGCTGCTTCCCAACAGAGCCCTGCCTCTCTTGCCTGCAGCCCTCCACGCAGAGCTTTTCACTCCCTCCCCCTCTCTCCCACGGAGTGGACCCGCCCAGCTCAGGATCAGGAGCCTCCCCTTCCAGGGCTTTAGTTCCGTCCTGCTCAAGAGGACACAGGGCTGCCTGCCCGCCTCCTAGTTCTAGCTCACTTCTGCTTGACTACCTTGCTTTTGTTACCCCAAGTCTCTCTCTCTCTCCCCTTACAAATGGCTTTGCAGCAGCCCTGGGAGTGCA
The DNA here is from genome assembly GCA_003697995.1 of Taxidea taxus jeffersonii. Classification (NCBI taxonomy): domain Eukaryota; kingdom Metazoa; phylum Chordata; class Mammalia; order Carnivora; family Mustelidae; genus Taxidea; species Taxidea taxus. The sequence goes on along the minus strand of ML098711.1, from coordinate 1,805 downwards.
CGGCTGCACCAATAATATCTCCATGGTTCCTTGTTAGCTGCACTCTAAGCAGGAAAGTGACTGGGCCTGACAATATAATTTACATCGCTGTATAAAACTATCTGTGGAAGCCAAGCTAATTTGTGCCAGATTAGGCTATTTGTCTCAGCCACTGTCTAGCAGCACAATCTATCAGAGGGCTGTTTTCAAATATCGCTTTTCAAGCGTGCCCTTGAGAGGCAGAAATTGATTGGGATCTTAGAGAGCAAAATTACAGCAATAACTTAAAAGAAACAATAATTACTGAATCATACCAGTGTCAGCACTCTGCAAAACACGAAATAGCCATCAAACCCCAATCCAATATATTCTGAAGCGAATTTATTGAATGGAAAAAGCAGTTGAGTGAGGGTTTTTCTCCCCCTCCTCCCCTTCCGCTGTACATATGGTTATCTCCAAACCGCAAGTGAATGAGTCGATAATTCTTGTCATTGACTGCTCCATTTTCACGGAGTCAGAGGAGATCCATTAGCTGCCTCCTGCTGCACCGGCTCCCTCGCCCCTCTCTCGCCGCCATCGCCTCTATTCATTTGCTAGTCTCTGCTCTTCAAGCAAACAAACATGTATAACTAATCATCTGTTAAAATGCAGAGGGCCCCTAATAAATCTCCACAGCTGAAATACTTTAATGGGTAATTAATTGATCCTGTTCCAGAGGAGTAATAAGATAATAAATTAGACAATATTTCACTCAGTCGTGTCAGGCTCCTGGCTAATGGCGCTGTAGGGCTAAGCTGAAGGATAATAAATTAGCCAGAAATTAACTGCTAAGAGCTTTCTGCAGAGAAATCGGCTGACAAGTGAGTCACGCAGGATTCAGGGTGCCGATCGGGGTGGCGGCAATCTCCATGAAGACGAACCTGTGCTTTGGGTGGGGGGCCCGGGGAGTGGGGCGGGCCAGGTTCCCCACTGTAGAGAGCCTGCCGCGCAGGGCTGAGAGTGTGTCCAACTGACCCAGGACCCTTCCTCGCACGCCCAGCGGGTCCCTAGCCGCGGGAAACTCGCGCACCTGCACATGCGCACTCTTGAAAAATAGTTTTCTCCCACGCCCTTGGACTCGCCGAGTTTTTACGGGTTTCAGTCAGTGCGACTGGTACAGGTTTGGAACACCTGTAGCCCCCATGCTCTGTCAGCTGCTCCCTAAGCAAACATGGAATGAGCCTTTGTGGAAAAGAGACTCAAGGTCTGCCCAGGTTTTCACAAAAATCAAGCCGAAAAGGGCGTAGGGAGAAGCGGCAAGAATTACATTTTGCAGCTGCTAAGAAGTACTCGTTAGGGGGCAGGATGGAGGACATGCCCTGGTCTTATTAAGGCAGTCAGGTGGGGTGATGCCAATTAGTAGTCAAGACAAGAAAGAACTTGACCTGGAAGGTCGGGAGCGGGGGGGCTTTGCTTGAGAAAATGGGAGGTCAGTTTGTCCATTAGGAAGGGCGTGGGGCAGAAGTGGGGGAAGCTGGAGGGGAAATTCAGTATGTAATAAAGCATTGGGAGCTGAGGTGTTTTGAGGTCTGCCCTGGTCTTACAACCCGTGTGACCTTGTGGAGGTTACTTAACTACGTTGGCCTTTGGTTTGCTCATCAGTAAAGTGTTACGATGAATAAATGAAACATATAGGAGAAGCTTCTGGTTCAGTGTCTCGCCCACAAGACGTGCTATGTTAGTTAGTTATTATACCGCAGGCAGTGGGGAAGGTTATAAGGGACAAACAAGGGAGGCAGCGCCCAAGGAAATGAGAGGGCTAGGCAGTGAGAGACAGCAGGCTGCCC
>ML098708.1:11138-22897 GCA_003697995.1 Taxidea taxus jeffersonii | reverse complement strand
CATATCTTTAAATACTTTTCAACCTCTTTCTCAATTTCTTCTCCCTTTGGGTCTCCAGTTATACATATATTAGACCATTTGATTATCCCACAGTTCACTGAAGCTCTGTCCAATTTTCTTCAGTATTTTTTTCTGTTTGTCAGGTTGGTTAATCTCTATTATCTGTTTTCAAATTCACTGACACTACCTTCTGTTGTCTTCAATCTTTTAAGCCCCTTTGATAAATTTTATCTATTATGCTTTTTCACTTCTAGAATTCTCATTTGGTTCTTTTTTTCATAACTTTTACCCTTCAACTGAGATTCCCCCCATCTGTTCACTCATTATGTGCATATGTTCCTTTATTTTATTTATAACCACTGTTGGAAAACCACAAGGCCATCTCAGGATCTATTTCTGTTGACTGCTTTTTTTTTCCTTGACTATGTTTCTGTGCATGTCCAGTAATTTTTTAGTTTTGTTTTTTTTTTTAAGATTTTATTTATTTATTAGTTAGAGAGAGCGCGAGCACAGGCAGACAGAGTGGCAGGCAGAGGCAGAGGGAGAAGCAGGCTCCCTGCCGAGCAAGGAGCCCGATGTGGGACTCGATCCCAGGACGCTGGGATCATGACCTGAGCCAAATGCAGCTGCTTAACCAACTGAGCCACCCAGGCGTCCCAATTTTTTAGTTTTATACTGGATATTTCTTGGTAGCAAAACTAACTTCTCTTCTGTCCCTCCCTGAGTGTGTTTTGTGTTCCTGTAGGCAGTTTAGTTATGAACTGGTCCTTTGGAACTTTTATAGGTTTTATCTTATGCTTTGTTAGGGTAGATATTTGGGTGTTCAAAGTATTTATCAAGCTTCTCTGACTTGGCAGGACTCCAATTCCAAGTTCTTTCACCCATGCAAATGTTACATCTTTATTTTATTTTTATTTATTTTTTTTAAGATTATTTATTTATTTATTTGTCAGAGAGAGGGAGAGAGAGCAAGTGAGCACAGGCAGAGGCAGAGGGAGAAGCAGGCTTCCTGCCGAGCAAGGAGCCCGATATGGGACTCGATCCCAGGACGCTGGGATCATGACCTGAGCCGAAGGCAGCTGCTTAACCAACTGAGCCACCCAGGCGTCCCTTACATCTTTATTTTAGATTCCATTAGAGCATGTTTAAAGAGGACCTTACTATAAGATGTAGTTTTTCTTAGCAGTGGGTTAAACATTACATTAGATAGTTGAGAGAATTAGTCAAGTGGAAGATAAAGGCCACACATTTACACAGAATGTAGCACAGAAAGACAAAGGGGAAAAGTGTTAAGGAGAAGTTAAGAGATATGGAAGATAAAATAAGAAGGAGGCAATATAGGTAATGAAAGAGAAACAATAAACAAAGAGATAAAGGATGAATTTTTTCCAAAATTAATTTTTAATCCCTAGTAGTGTAAAAGGAAATCAATAAAAGAAATAAAATTAAAACTAGGAAATAAGAAGAATGGAAAGCTATGCCTAAACATATTAGTATTCTAAGACCAAAAAAGTATTTCTTTTTTTTTTTTTTAAAGATTTTATTTTTACTTATTTGACAGAGATCACAAGTAGGCAGAGAGGCACGCAGGGGTGGGGGAGAGAAGCAGGTTCCCTGCTGAGCAGAGAGCCCGATGTGGGACTCGATCCCAGGACCCTGGGATCATGACCTGAGCTGAAGGCAGTGGCTTAACCCACTGAGCCACCCAGGTGCCCCCAAAAAATATTTCTTAGCAACAGCAAGAAAGAAAAGAATGCTTGGCTATAAAGAAATGGTAGTTTGGGGCACCTGGGTGGCTCAGTCAGTTAAGTGTCCATTTCTTTTTTTTTTAATTATTTTTTTTTCAGTGTTCCAAAATTCATTGTTTATGCACCACACCCAGTGCTCCATGCAATACATGACCTCCATAATACCTTTGATTTAGGATTTTCTTGGGATGCCTTAAAAGCAGTCTGTAAAACATTGTGTCTTTGAGCCTAAATCTTAAATGGATGAGTTAATCCATAGAATGAGTTTATATTTACCAAGGGGCAGAGAGTTTTTCTTTGCCTAACTTAAAAAATTTGCAGATTAAGATAGTATAACAGAAGTGTACTATAATCCTCCAGATTGAATTTTTTCCCTTTTGTTTGAAATTACAACATAAGACCAGTAAAACAACCCCTTTTCAAATCTCCCTGTGAACACTTTCCCACCTTTTTCTCATCCTGTTTTACAGAAAATCTAGAGGTCTCTGAATGGAACCCCTTCAATATCCTGAGCCAACCTTCAAAACTGTTACCCATACCTACGCTCATTTCCCCTCATACTCTTCCAAAAAAGTTGGTGTTTCCCCACACCTGCATCCCTCTTACTGTCTCAATAATTTCCCACCAGTTAGTATTGTTCAGTTCTCCTACAATTGGATGTTTCCTAATAGCATGTTAAAATTCTCAAATCTTTCCTTTCCCTTGACTGAACTTTCCCCTTTCTTCTTTTCCTTTCTAATCACTGTGCTTCTCTCCCACCTCCCTGCTCAGTCTACTCCCATCTCCTTATTCTTTTTTATAATTTTTTTATAAACATATAATGTATTGTTAGCCCCAGGGGTACAGGTCTGTGAATCGCCAGGTTTACACACTTCACAGCATTCACCATAGCACATACCCTCCCCCCATGTCCATAACCCCACCACCCTCTCCCTACTCCCCTCCCCCCGGCCACCCTCAGTTTGTTTTGTGTAAGTGTCCAATTTTTGATCTCAGCTCAGGTCTTGATCTCGAGGTAATGAGTTCAAGCCCTGCACTGGGCTGCACACTGGGTGTGTTGCCTACTTTTAAAAAAAAGAAGAAGAACTGGCAACTAGACTGAGCAATTTCAACAGCAACAATGAAGACCAAAACCCATGGAGTCATATCTTCTGAAGATTAAAGAATAATAACTCGGAATCGTATACCAGCTAAATTATTATTCAAGAATAATGTATAAAAAGAGATGTTTTCATCTAACCCGAATTTTGAAATTTGGGGTTATTATGGTTATAGATTATAAGATATTAGGTGAAAACATGGGAGAGAGAGTCACTGAAATAAAATATTAATCTGAAAATAAAAAAGATGTGTTTTTTGGGACACCTGGGTGGCTCAGTTGGTTAAGCAGCTGCCTTCGGCTCAGGTCATGATCCCAGCGTCCTGGGATCGAGTCCCACATCCGGCTCTTTGCTCGGCAGGGAGCCTGCTTCCTCCTCTGCCTCTGCGTGCCACTCTGTCTGTCTGTGCTCCCTCTCTCTCTGACAAATAAATTAAAAAAAAAAAAAAAAGATGTGTTTTTTTACTCCTAGAGGCATGGCCTGCTAATGAGGTCTCTGGTGGAATCAGAACTTCTGCGGTTGCCAGCCCTGTCCAATTTCCAGTATCTCTGTCCTCTCAACTGTAAAGCAGCTCCTGTAGTTAATCCTTGTGTAGTCTGCACCGCATAGGCAAAGCCCACCCTCAGCCGAGGACAGGCTCTGCCCCTTCTGCACAGCTGCCTTCTTGGAGATCTGCCCCACTCATTTCATCTGCTTTACTATCATCCCTGAAGTCTTTTTTGCCTCCCCTTAGTGGGGGACCAGTATGCCCTGGCCCCGCCACCCTATAAAAAATTGTCCCCAAGCCTGGCAGCCCGGGAAATGTGGGACTCCCCCTATAAATTTCCCCTCTCTCAGGAATCAAAGTCTTGTGCTGCCTGTGGTCCAGTGCCTAAAAGCAGTTACCTCATACTTTCTCCATTGTTAAGGTTATTTATCATGGAAGGGATGGTTTGATACCAGCTACTCCCTCATAGCTAGCAGAGCCAAGTTCATCTTGTAACTACTTTCAGTCACAAAATTTATATTTTTCTGACACTCTAATTCTAGGAATAATTCTTTATATAAGCAATAATTTGTTAGAATCAATAAGGCCACTCAGCCTTAAGAAGGAAACACTACGGGGCACCTGGGTGGCTCAGTTGGTTAAGCGACTGCCTTCAGCTCAGGTCATGATCTCAGGGTCCTGGGATTGAGCCCCGCATCAGGCTCTCTGCTCAGCGCAGAGCCTGTTTCCCCCTCTCTGCCTGCCTCTCTGACTACTTGTGATCTCTCTCTGTCAAATTAATTAATTAATTAATTAAAAAAAAAAAAAAAAGGAAACACTACCATTTGTGGCAACACAGATGGACCCAGAAGACATTCTGGTATGTGAAATAAGTCGATCACCAAAGGAGAAATACTACCTGATTTCTCTTGTTTGAGGCATTTAAAATAGTCAAAAGTACAGAAATAGACAATAGAATGATGGTTATTGGATTTGGGGAAGGGGACAAGGGGCGTTTTACAATAGGCACAAAGTTACGTAAAAGTCATTTCCAGAGATCTGCCAAATTACATAGTGCCTATAGATAACAGTAAGATGTGTACTTAAAAACTTGTTGAGAGTAGATCTAATGTTAAGTGTTCTTGCCACACACACACAAAGGAGCACAAGGAAACAGATGATGGATATATTTATTACCTGGATTGTAGTGATAGTAACATGAGTGTACACATGTCCAAACTCACCAAATTGTCTACATTAATCATAACCAGTTTTCTGTATACCAGTTACACCTCCATAAAGAATTAGTAAGGCCATGGGTGTATAGGGAATTTTAATAAGTGTTGGGTTTCTCATTCTTTCTTTGGAATACTTGTCAGATACATTTTACTAGGGTATCCTAAAAAAATCTTCAGTGGCAATTGTGATAAAGTTTAGCCATAAAGTTAATTATGTTTCTCTCTAACTCACATGCACAAAAATTACCTCATAGGTTAACAATGTTCAGGAACCAGTTTTGACATAGAATAAGTTAGTTTAATGGATTGAAAATTTAAAGTTATGTGACCAGTGTTACTATTATCCCTGTTAACACAACACAGATATTTCAGCTATGTGGTATTTAGCTTTTTTATAAAACCTTGTAATATATAATTGTGCTGATGTTAGATTATAGGACATAACTAATAATACTTATTACATTCAACTAGTTAAGGTCCTTGTTCTGGTTTAATTTATTACACCTTCAAATTATAACCTTATACATACTTTGTTTTTCCTTATTTCCTCATTTTTCCCACCTCTAGGCTTGATGTATTCATGCCAAGGTATGATCACTGGATAATGTCAGCTTTGGAGAGAGAAAGGAGTCTGCCCCTGGGGAATGGTTTTATGTCATGATTTAGTTTAATATGTCTACACTCCTTACCCAGATTTCAAATGACTTAATCTTCTCTCATCAGTGTGCCTGTTGAAGTGCAGACTTCCCAGGAGGAAGTGTAATCTTTCCAGGAAGCAGCTGATCTCTGTTGCTTTATGTCCAGCTTTTCCCCTTGGTTTTGGGCACTTGAACCTAGTAGGATATGTGTGGAAAACTGTCTCTTAGGATGACAGTCTTGGCCCATGGAATCTGTGTCTACTATACAAACAACAGAAAAGCCTTAAGTCACTTGCTGCAAAGGCTCTGGACAAGGGAATCACTTTGGGATATTACGTAGCAAACAAGTTGGCATTTGTGTGGTGACCGTAATTTTTAGTTGTATTCAGATACATGTGTCTGAATACTAAAGTTCAAGAACAAGCCGGGTGGTTATCCCAGGCAGGACAAACTCTACCATCAAATTTTCTTTTATATGACTTGGTTTGGCCAAGCAGGAAGTTGGTTGAGGGACCCTTTACATATCTTAGGCTGTTGCCTTACTTGTTCCCAATGGTTGCTTCTGTGAAGTGTATTGTGAACAAAGTATTAAATACTTGGCAGAGATACCAACCCATCGGTTCAAACCACAGGTGATTTTCTATCGGAAGGAAATTAAACCAGCTCTGATAAAAGCAAAGAAATTCTCTGAGCATGACACTGAAAACAGAACAGAGGTGTAGAACTGAAAACCTTGTCATTTGGCTGTTATGTATTTGCACATCATTTGGCTATTATGGATTTGTGTGGTCATCCCATCATTTTAGGAAGAGAAAGGACCAAAAGGAGGGACAATGAAAAGAAAATATTTTATTTACAGCAGCACTTCCCCTAGAAGATAACTAAATGCTGTCTGTTTTCAACTCAATCGATTAAGAACCATGAACTTTGAATGACCCCATTAGGCCAAAGACTTTCTGGACTTAACTCAAGGATTTTTCCTGACCTCTGAAAAATGGACCCTCTTTTAATCCATCAGGTAGCAGTTTTATGGATTCTTTCCAACCTATCCAGAGTGCTAGCTCTCAGTATTTGATGAACACAGCCACAATGAAACACTACTTTTGAGCATTCTAGGACATGTGAAATTTCCTCATTAATGAACAACTTAGGAAATTTTTCAGTGGTGCATATAACAAATTAAACCTTTTTCTTAAGCCCTAGTCATTTCATTTTGCATTAGAAACAAAACAGTACTGCTACATATGAAAACCAGAATTTTGATCATAACAAATTTGCTGATTTAAATGATTATATTATGGAAAGAAAAAAATGCAAAAGGTCAAAAAACAAAGCCTTCAACCCAACTTAGGAAAAAAATACCAAAAAGAAACACAAAGATGGGGTCCCTGGGTGGCAAGGTTGGCTAAGCATCTGACTCTTAGTTTTGGTTCACATCTGATCTCAGGGGCATAGTTTCAGCCAGCCTGTGTGGAGCTAAGGGTGGAGTTGGCTTGAGTTTCTCTCTCTCTTCCTCTGCTCCTCTGCTCCTCTCTCTCTCTCACTGAAATAAATCTTACAAAAAAAAAAGCCACACACACATACACACACAGAGAGGCATACACACCCACATTTCCCCTGAATCATTTGTGGGTAGGTATATCAGCATGTGTTTCCTAAGAGTAAGGACTTTCTCTTCCATGACCACCGTAGTTATTAGGTTCAGTACATTTAACGCTGATGTGACACCTTCTACATATCTATGATCCATATTCCAGTTAGCCCTTCTCTACTCTAGTAGAGAAGCTGGTCTATGCCTTTACCTTTAGTTGTTGTGTCCCTCCTTTCCTTAAATCTGGAATATTTCTCAGTTTTGTTTTTGGTTTTGTCTTTTCTGACAATCATGTCTTCTTTTTGGTAGATGAACGTTTCTTGCTGGGGGAGTTCCTACATATTAGATTCAGGCTGAGCACTGACATGTGTGGGTTGTGTCTTTCACAGGGTATCCCATTGGGTCGTGCCTGATTCTGCCTTGTACAGTTACACTTTCTCTCTTACCTCAGACCACCTCTTGAGGAGACACTTTAAGACCATATATCCATTAATGATTCTTGCCTAAACCCGTCTTTACTATGATGTTTATAAAATGATGATTTTTCTAATGCCTGCACTCCTTCTCTATTGTCCAGTCATCACTAGGCATTGGAATAGAATGCTATTTTATTATTTTTTAAAGATTTTATTTATTTATTTGAGAGAGAGAGAAAACGTGTGAACATGAGCAGTGGGAGAGGCAGAGGGAGAGGGAGAAGCGGACTCCCTGTTGAGCAGGGAGCTCAATCCCAGGACCCCAGGATCATGACCTGAGCACAGGCAAATGCTTAACTGACTGAGCCATGCAGGCACCCCAAAAATACTATTTTTTTTTACAGAGAGAGACAGTGAGAGAGGGAACACAAGCAGGGGAAGCTGGAGAGGGAGAAGCAGGCTTCCTGCTGAGCAGGGAGCCCCGATGTGGGGCTTGATCCCAGAACCCTGGGATCAGGACCTGAGCTAAAGTCAGATGCCTAACGACTGAGCCACCCAGGGGCCCCTAGAATACTATTTTAAAAAGTAGTATTTCCGGGTAGCAGTCAGAGATGGATGTGCACAGCCCTGATCCCAGTCACCAGGGCTCTCCAGAGGTGCAGAGATCTGTGAGGGCTCAGGAAGTGGCCCGGGGGTCCGGAGAGAGTGGGAGTGGCAGAAGCAAGGCTGATAAGGGGGGAGGCTTCCATACACTTTCTCATCTGCCTGGCTGAGGTGTCCAGACTCTGTCCTGAACTTTGGTGAGCCTATAAAAATCATAACAATATAAAACCTAATTGTGGAGAAAAGAACTTTATCAATGTAGTAATTTTTATTTAAATAATGCACTCATGTACTCACATATTTAATATTTTCAGAAAAGCCAATTGTCCTTTAATAAGTTAATTTTTAAGTCATATTCATAGTTAAACGAGACTGTCATGATGAGTTTTTTTTTTTGAATGACTAATGCAGCAGCAGTGAAGAATAGGTTCTTCTTTTTTTTTTTTTTAAGATTTTTATTTATTCATTTGACAGACAGAGATCACAAGTAGGCAAAGAGGCAGGCAGAGAGAGAGAGAAGAAAGCAGGCTTTCTGCGGATCGGGGTGCCTGGGTGGGTCAGTGGGTTAAAGCCTCTGCCTTCAGCTCAGGTCATGATCCCAGGGTCATGGGATGGAGCCCCTCATTGGGCTCTCTGCTCAGCAGGGAGCCTGCTTCCTCTCTCTCTGCCTGCCTCTCTGCCTACTTGTGATCTCTCTCTGTCAAATAAATAAATAAAATCTTTAAAAAATTTTTTTAAAAAAAGAAATGGTACAGTAAATTTATTATTAGTCATTCTTAACTTTTTAAAAATGTGTATATATATTTCTACTTTATTTGTTAAAGGACAGCTTTGTGTCACTCATTGTAAAAAAGGAAAAAACACCCGAACACAAGTCCATACAGAACTGCATGAAAAAGAAAGAAATCAACCCACCATCCTCCAGAAACAATTATCATTAACATTTCATGAATATCATTAAAGATATGAATAATAAAGCTGGAAGGAGAGATAGTTGGAGCTAACATTTGAACCTGTACTAAGAACTTTACATGGATTACCTTTAAATCATAAACTAGAGACTATTAATCTCATTTAGATAAACTCAGAGCAAATGAGCAACATTCATTAGCAATCTGAGTCAGGAATTCAGACTCTTGGTTCCTCAAAAAATTGAAAATAGAGCTACCCTATGACCCAGCAATGGCACTACTTGGTATTTACCCCAAAGATACAAATGTAGTGATCTGAAGGGGCACCTGCACCCCAATGTTTATAGCAGCAATGTCCACAATAGCCAAACTATGGAAAGAGCCCAGATGTCCATCAACAGATGAATGGATAAAGAAGATGTGGTATATATACACAACGGAAAAATACTCAGCCATCAAAAAAAAGAAATCTTATCATTTGCAATGACATGGATGGAACTAGAGGGTATTATGCTAAGTGAAATAAGTCAACCAGAGAAAGACAACTATCATATGATCTCACTTATATGTGGAATTTAAGGAACAAAACAGGATCATAGGGGAAGAGAGGAAAAAAAAGAACAAGACGAAATCAGAGAGGGAGACAAACCATAAGAGACTCTTAATCATAGGAAACAAACTGAGGGTTGCTGGAGGGGAGGGAGGTGGGGCATTGGGTAACTGGGTGATGTAATGAGCACTGGGTATTATACAAGACTGATGAATCTCTGACTTCCACCTCTGAAACCAATAATATACATTATATGCTAATTAATTGAATTTAAATTAAAAACATTCAGACTCTTAACCACTTGGCTATAGTTTTACAAAATTGGGATTATATTAGTCATGCTATTTTTTTAAAAGGTTTTATTTATTTGACACAGAGAGAGAGAACAAGCAGGGGGAGCGGCAGGCAGAGGGAGAGGGAAAAGCATTCCCGGACCCCAGGATAATGACCAGAGCTGAAGGCGGATGCTTAATTGACTGAGTGACCCAGGTGCCCTTAGTATGCTATTTTAATGATTTATTTAAGTTTAACGTATTAAATTAGGTTTTCTTGAATTTAGAGAAAAAAGGAGAAATTAAACAAGTCTAAATGAACTTTGAACACCAGCTGAACATTTATAACATGATCCTCCTCCTTCAAGTTATCTTTTTTTTTTAAGATTTTATTTATTTCTTTGTGGAGGAGAGAGAGTGAGAGCAGGAAGGTAGGAGAGGGAGGGGGGAGGGGGAGGGGAGCGGAGGGAGTAGCAGACACCCCGCAGAGGAGGAAGCTGGAAGTGGGGCTCCATCCCAGACCCTAAGGTCATTACCTGAGCTGAAGGCAGACGCTTAACCAACTGAGACACTGAGGTGCCCCTAAGTTATTCTTCTGAAGAAAAGGAAAAGATCATGAAAAGCAACAGTATGTTTTTTTAAAGTACATATTTTACTTTTAGGCAGGACCTGTTGATGTTCTGTGAGAAATGTGGAAATTAGCATAGAAATAAATTCTCCCAGTGCTCAGTTTTTGTGAACTGTTTTTATTCTGTAAAAATTCACATAGTTTACATTCTATCCATTACCCTGTAATTCTCATGATGGCTTCATTTTGGATCTGTATTAAACTGGATTCTCTGCTGCGGTAATAGTTCATTTACTGCAACTCCTCCAAACGTGAGTTCTTCATTAATGTCACATTTTTGTTGGCTGGATTTCAACAACTCATATTTATGACTTGTGAAGTTTTTTAAAAAGGCAGAAGAGATGAGTTCCAAGTTCAATTTCCCTCTTTGGGAAGCACAGGTAAAGGAATCTAGCTTCCACCCCTTCAAGAGATTTAACCAGCTAGGTACTTGGGGGTGAAACATTTGACCTCTTTGGGCTTCAGTTTCCCCATCTGTAATATATGGGTTTCAACTAATTGCCTCTGAGGTCCTTTCCAGAAATGAAATACGGGGTTCTCCCGCCTTCCACCCAAGCGGCTCCTCCCTGGAAAGACCTGCTCGGTTCGCCCAGCGGCAGCGCTGAACAGCAGGGGGCGCCCTAAACTCAGTGATCCATTCCCTTCCCTGCAAGCCTTCCTGGGGATCCAGGGGGACAATGGGAGCCAGCCAACTTCTCAAAATTCAAGGTTCAGTTGTCTCTGGACAACTCAGCCCTTGCTCTGAACAACACGGCTAGCCAAGGGCTCAGAGGAATCCGTTGATTTTGTATTTTCCCAAATACTGGTGAGACAAACATTTCATTGTATTTTAAGTGTGGATATTATCGAAAAAGATGGAAATAAAGGACTTATATTCTTATAGTTGTATGGCAATTTACTACTCTAAAGTTAAACAGAGATACCTAATATAGCTAGTCTTTTGGGGGATGTGGGGGTGCAGAGTTCACATAATGCCCCCAGTTTCTCCAAACATAAATTCATTCTTTCATTCATATTTATGGATGGTCTACTTTGTGCCCACCACTGTTTGTTTACAGCAACAAAGTCCTTGCCCCCATTCAAACCTACACTGTATGAGCATTTTAAGATGGTGGGCTGAAGTAGGGTCTCAGGGATCAGAACGCATAGGCAGAGTCATATATGAGCTAACCACAGGTGTGGCCCTTAAAAACACTGGATAATATTCAAAGGAAATCACTCGTGGGGTAGAAAGTCTGCTATCTATTCAGGAATTTTCCCACCAGAAAAACGGGGTAATTGAGAAACTGACTGTTGAATGAGTTCACCGTACAGAGAAAACATTCCGGAAAGAAAGACAAGAAAGCCAGATCAGTTTGTATTTCTCAGTCTCATGGGGAGTACAAGTGGGTGGAAGGCTGGTAGTGTTCAAACTAATCATGATAGCTAAAGCACTTATTGTGGTCAACAGCACGGGTTCTGGAATTAAATCCCCAACTGGCTGATCTGGGGGAAATTTTTTATTCAGCCTTCAGTGGGTCATAAAGATTCCATGGGTCTACATGCTTGAGCCATTAGAACAGTGACCTGGCACATAGTCGTCCTCATAAATGTTCACC
>ML098708.1:0-10738 GCA_003697995.1 Taxidea taxus jeffersonii | reverse complement strand
CAGTCTTCAACGTGATTATCATTATAGTTTTAAATTGGCTTGATTTCTTTCCAATCTGACTGAAGTCTTCCAAAACTTAGTTTCAATTTGCCTAGTCAGCAAAAAATGTAAACCTCAAATCAAATCGCACTGCTCACTGCTCAGGCACCTGCTATGTGCCTGGCACTGTTCCAGGCACTAAGGATTTGGCAATAAACAAGACAGTGTCTACCTTCTCATGAGCTTATTTCCAGGGAATAAATTTTTTAAGAAATAACGAACAAGTGAAGGTGTAATCAGGATGGAAATTTTGTTTCCTTCTCTGGAATTAATTTTAACAACCTTAAAATATTATTTGTAGTATTCTTGATGATATGTTGCTATAGATGGAATGTTTGTATGCCTCCCCAAAATTCGGATGATGAAGCCTAATCGCCCATGTGATTGGAGGTGGGGACTTTGGGAGGTAATGAGTCAAGCAGGCAGAACCCTCATAAAGGGATTAGTGCCCTTACAAAAGAGATCCAGGAGAGTTTCCCCCACCCTTTCCACCATGTGAGGACACACGTGAGAGCCCCAGGAAGTGGGCTCACACCAGACATGGAATTTGCCAATGACTTGACCTTGGACTTCCAGCATCCAGAAGTGTGAGAAATAAATGTTCATTGTTTAAGACCCAGCCTATGGTATCCACAGCCAGAATGGATTAAAACATGGGGTCGTGCAAGTAAACATCTTCCACTCAAGGAATTGATACATGAATCCTAGCAAAGAACTTGAGTCAAGATAGCTTCTAGCTTCCTTCTCCACTTCCACAACATGGAAGCAGGAGGTGGAGATGCTAGACCTTCTCTTGTGGTCAAAGAACATTGCCTTTGACTGTAACAAGATTTTAGACCTGATCATATCTTGAATTATGTTCGTTTTGGCTCAAGACTGAATTTCATGCTGATACGCACAATATGATTCCAGCAACTAGAGAATGAGTGGATCATGTTTCTTCAACCTTCAAATAATCTGGCTGAAATGATTATATGTTATGGCTCTTACATTTCTCACCAGTGAGCCATCTCCAATAGGAGTTTCCAGAAAAAGATGCCCCCTTCCTTAAGGCATTTTACTTCCATCTTCTTTAAATTTTCCATGCTAGGTACCTATTTCTACAAGGTCTAAGATGTGAATTGCACTCCTTAGTTTTGTTCAGTGCACACCTTGTGCGGCACTACCAAACAGCTCTCCTGGTAGGTCTCATCAAGTCCTGTGAAGCGAGAAATAGGAGAGCAACTTATTTCATAACTTTATTTTGTAACTGCCTTCTTTCTACCCCTTCCTCTAGTCATCAGCTCTTCTCACCTGCAGGCACACATAAATTTGTATGCCAGTGGATAATAAGTCTATTCCAGGTCCTAGCAATTAAGTACATTCTTGGGAGAAGACAGTCAGCTCATATCGAGATGACCACCACAAGCAAGCAAGCAAAGAAAATTGCACTCACACACCCTCAACAAAACAAAACTAAATAAAATTTTAAAACCTAGGAGACATCCTAGTCTGGGCTGGTATTGGGCCATCATTTTCAGCTGCCAGGTTAGCTTTCACACTCTTATCCCACCTTCTGAATATGTACTGCCCCATCGTTTTGGAATCAAGAGAGCCCTGCAGTCTCTTCAATCAGAACCAAACTCTGCCTGTAGCCTATAAGGTACATCCCTTCTCCATGTTCTGGAACTCCAGACCTAGTCTCCGGTGCCAGGAGTACGTCTCTGGGAGACCGGCAGGCACCTCTAGCTTAGCATGTCTCAGAGTCACCTCAGTCCCCTACTTCCTGGTTCTCTGCCTCCTCCTTCATCCCTGGTCTCCATCAATTTCATTGCTCTCCTCTCATCATCTCAGCAATTAACCACCTTCTTAGAGTCGTTGTCCGCATCTCCCTTTCCTTTTGCGTTGACATCAAATCAGTTACCAAGCCCTCTTTGTCTGTCCCATGTTCTTAAAGCTGTCAGGTTCTCTCTGTGGCATTGCCTCCGGGGAGGAATGCAACGGCTTCTGAGCACATTCCGAAGGCCCCCACCTCCTTTCTGTCTTGCGCTCTCCTGTTATCCAAATAGAGTGCTGCCCATTCACTCGAACCTCCAGACGCCCCTTACTGCCTTCAGGATAAAAAGCTCAGTTCTGGGGGTGCCTGGGTGGCTCAGTGGGTTAAAGCCTCTGCCTTTGACTCAGGTCATGATCCCAGGTTCCTGGGATCGAGTCCCGCATCAGGTTCTCTGCTCAGCGGGGAGCCTGCTTCCTCTTCTCTCTCTGCCTACTTGTGATCTCTGTCTGTCAAATAAATAAATAAAATATTAAAAAAAAAAAAGTCCAGCTCAAGTGTTGCCTCTTCCCCTGAAGCTTCCTCATCCTGCCCCTCCGCCCCCACCACCACCACCACCTACCCGCTGCTTCCTGTGGCTTCCCTGGGTATGTTGCAAGCCTCTGCCCTGCTGTTTCTTTTCTCTTTCCTTTCTTTCCCTCCCTCCTTCCCTCCCTTCCTTCCTTCCTTCCTTCCTTCCTTCCTTCCTTCCCTCCTTCCCTCCTTCCCTTTCTTCCTTTCTCTCTTTCTTAAAGATTTGACACAGAGAGAGAAAGAGAGAGAACACATAAGCAGGGGGAGCAGCAGAGGGAGAGGCTCCTGAGCCCAACGGGGGGCTCGATCCTGGGATCCCAGGATCATGACCTGAGCTGAAGGCAGGGGCTTAACGGACTGAGCCACCAAGATGCCCCTGCCCTGATGTTCATTATCATGGTGTGGTGCAAGCATGTTTCTCCTGGCTTTTTCTCCCTACAGGAACAAGCTCCCCCAGGAAAGGTGCCAGGCCTCATTTTATCACCTAACGCCCTCAGAGCTGACACCACTAAGTGCTCAGGACTTGGTTGGAACCTTGACATGGCAAGATAAGAACAATGAGATAGGCACGTGACTCCAGGGCCTGCTGAGCAACTTCTCATGAGCTTCAGAGATACAAGGGAGGAGACTGCTGTTGCCGGGCAGGTCGCTAGTTGTTCAGAGAGCTGGAAAACTCAAGAGGGTTAACAATCGGAAATTCCCCCCAGAATGTTTTCCTGTTTCATGCACTTGACATTCTGAGGTCATAATTGGGATTAGGCCTTTACAAAATGAAATAGAAGGATCTGTGTTGTTAACTATAAAGTGATCATCTTTAGGAAGACAGACCCCAAGGGAAAAAAAAATCCCTAATTCAGGGAATTGGAAGTTCAGAATTCTAAGGTTGATTTGTGGACTCCAGCAAGGGATCAGATATTAAATGGATATTTTTGTGTCTTCTTCTGGTTCATTGTTCAAAAAATGTTACAAAAGCTAAATCAAGGGGCATCTGGGTGGCTCAGTTGGTTGGGCAACTGACCCTTGGTTTTGGCTCAGGTTGTGCTCTCAGGGTCTTGAGATCTAGCCCCGTATCTGGGTCTGGCTCAGTGGGGAGTCTTCTTTCCTCCCTCCCTCTCTCTATCTCCCCCTCCCTCCCCTCTGTCCTTCCCCTGCTTGTGAGTTCTTGTGCTCTCTCTCTGAAACCAACCAATCAATCAATTCTTAAAAAAAAAAGCTAAATCAGTCATGCTTATATGATATATTTTGAATTTCTCAGAGTTAAAGATTCTACTGCAAGTAAAATATGAATGGGTCTCATTATCGTGCCTGCTTAATTATCATTGATAAAATGTCACATTTTCTCCTTGCCTAGAAACAGCTTTTTTCAGAAGTATTTTTTAAGAAACAAAAAAGTCATCTTAGATTATGATTATTTAAGTAAATTAATTTTTACAGGAAATATGCAACTCCCACAAATATTTCTATTTCTGTATGTTTATATTAATTTGATATATTAGTTATTTATTTGTATCAGTTTGATAAAGGTTCTTATGCAAAAACAACTAAGAGCCCTGCATTGAGTACTTACTGTGTCGGCTGGGTTGGTGGGATTCAAAGCTGGCGACACTCAGTCTCACTGGGGAGGTGATGAAGTAAAGAAATATTCATGTCAGGAGCACCTGGGTGGCTCAGTGGGCCTCTGCCTTCGGCTCAGGTCATGATCTCAGGGTCCTGAATAGAGCCCCTCATTGGGCTCTCTGCTAGGTGGGGAGCCTGCTTCCCTCTCTCTCTGCCTGCCTCTCTGCCTACTTGTGATCTCTGTCTGTCAAATAAATAAATAAAATAAAATAAAAAGAAATATTAATGTCAATGTAGTGAGTGTAGAAAGGTCTTTCACACTGTTGGCACACCAAGTTCAATCAGGTAATTATCTGGCTGGGATACACATCACAAAGGGGGGCACAAGCTGGCTCCAAGTGTGGCCAAGAAAGCAGGCAGCCTCATCCAGCAAATCACGCATAAGTAGGTGGAAGCTCAAGAAAGGGGCTCCAAAAGTCTTCCAATTTGGCCCTATTCTTTTCACAGTGAGGTTTCCAGACATAGCAACTAGGTTTCTGCAAGGTCGCCCAGGTCTGGTGCCTCATCCCACTTGACAAGATGCTAGGAAAGCTTTGTGTTACCTGGCCAGGTAGAAACCAAATTCTACACACAATGCATTAGAGAGACGCTTTCGATTTCTATTTTATTTTCATTCTATATTCTACTAGAGGTGTAGTTAACGCTTCTAATTTAGGAAATAAGCTTTGGGTTAGCCAGAGGCTAGGATACTTCTAGCTCAAGGGTAGACATCTATGTCAACCACATGGGATCATGAATACATCACAGATGCGGAGGAAATATGTGTTCATCGAGAAGACCCTGGATGCTTCAGATTCTTGGTTGTCACTGAAGGATAAGCCAAATAGGAGGAAGAGTGCCGTGAACTGGAGATGAAGATTAGATGTCTTCAAAAGGCAAAGTATTTCTTTCCTTTTCTTGGATTCTCTTTCTTTTTTTAAAGATTTTATTTTTATTTATTTGTCAGAGAGAGAGAGTGAGAGCGAGCACAGGCAGACACAGAGGCAGGCAGAGGCAGAGGGAGAAGCAGGCTCCGATGTGGGACTTGATCCCAGGATGCTGGGATCATGACCTGAGCCGAAGGCAGCTGCTTAACCAACTGAGCCACCCAGGCGTCCCTTGGATTCTCTTTCATGTGTGAGTATCGTAACGCCTCTAGTAGCCAAGGGATCCAGAAGGAATCTATATCTCCCTTCCCTGCACTGCTTTTTTAAGAGCAATGTTTCTTGATTTTCCTTCTTTCTTTTTTATTCACATTTCTTTTCTTTGTTTTTTTTTTCCTCTTATTTTCACGGTGTGCTACTTAGAAGCCCCTATTGCTTTTGGCAGGTGTGCTAGCCAGAGGTATCCTACAGTTTCTTTCAGAGACATGTTAGAATCTTTTTTGTTTCCCCTTCTGGAGAGCTTTTCGAATGACGAGGCTTTGAGAGTGCTGTTTTCACATTTGGTTGGCAACTTGCAGTTGCGTTTTCCCAAATGTCTCACGTGCCTTGCAGGCAGGGACCACAAGCTCCAACAGCTCCAGAGGAAAGTGAAAAGTACAAGACTCTTTCCAGTCTCTTCTTTATGGCCAATTTTTCAGGTGATCTTGAAACAGTCCCAAGTGCATAAGGTATAATGGGGATAATACCACCCATGGATAGGTTGTCATACAGGTAAATAAGGTCATGTCTGCAAAAGATCCTCACCTCCTTGGAAGATGATGGTATTATGGAGCCATAATGATTACAGCAGTTGAGCCTAATTGTTTGAGATCGGCACTAGTGCATCTTGTCCCTGTCTGGTTTCATTATAACAACATCTTTTTCAAGGAAGGGGGTGTTTCATGAGACCATGAAAGGATAAGAGAATTAAGAATACCAGTCCATGTGTAGAATGGTGTGCTATCAGGCATTTTCCTTACCACTATTTTTAACAACTGGTCTTCTCCTAGAGGCACTGGTGTAGGCCAGGGTGATCATTCCTACATTCAGCAATGTACTTCCCAAGGTCTTTATGACCTTGTCTGCACCACTTTGTCTAGTTGGTGTGCATTCCTAGTGTCTTTGGAAGTGTGGACAAGTAAATGTAGGCTGAGGAAGCTGCACTGTGCATCTCCCCCTACGAGACTTGACTTCAATCCACAGCTTGGGTGATTCTGAGGCTTCCAGGTGGCTGAGTGGGTTTCAGAATGCACGTCGGACTTCTGGAAGATTTGAGGGTGAAGGTGCCCATGTGAAAGCTTCCTGCACATGGGAGGCCCTTTCATGGATTGACAGACAGCCATGCACTAGAAGGAGATCCTACAGGTTCCTCAGGGGGTCTGTGGCATCGTCAGGGCCAATGTCACAGAGGACACTGTGTTCAATCCTTTTCCAACACTGTGGAACCCTTATATCAGAAGTCCTCAACCGTATGAGACCTAATAATCTCCCTATTACGAAGGAGTAAATCCCCTTTACTACTGGAGGTGAAATTCACAGATAATAAATGTATGTAATTAAATACATGTATACATATATACATGTAGGCATCACATATGCATTATACGTATCATGAGTGTATATATTCCAAGCTAAATATATGTAAACATATATGCATATTACAAACTATAATAGAAGTAGAAAAAAAGTAGTTTATATAATATGTGTTTTGAGGCACCTGGGTGGCTCAGTGGGTTAAGGCCTCTGCCTTAGGCTCAGGTCACGATCCCAGAGTCCTGGGATCAAGCCGTATCGGGCTCTCTGCTCAGCAGGGAGCCTGCTTCTTCCTCTCTCTCTGCCTGCCTCTCTGCCTACCTGTGATCTCAAATAAACTTGTGTCTGTCAAATAAATAAATAAAATCTTAAAAAAAAGAAATACTATATAATATGTGTTTCAATATGTGGTTCTATCACGACTATAAGAGAAAGCATAGTAAAAGAGCCAATAAGAAAGCATAATTATACCTGTGTGTAGAGTTAGTTATACCTACTTGTAACTAATACATTTGGATTTAAAAGTAAGTGAGACATTCCGAATACATTCCAGATGAGAAGGACAGAAAAATAAAAGACGACAGTTAAGGGTGGAGGATAGACTGAAAACAAGAGCGCCAGTAAGATAGAACACTTATTTGCATATGAAAAGCGACATGGGGAACTAAGCTTAATGTGAGCAGGGATAACATGTCAGGACAAATATACACCTGAAGAGGGACGTGATGGACACACCAAGTATCCACAGGCACCCCAGCGGACACAGAGGGCATGCTTGAAGGAGGGAGTGAAGGATGTTTCCTGAAGGTCCAGGCAGACTTCCAGAAAACCATCAGGGAAGGACGAGGCTCTCAAGTGGCTAGCAAAAGTTTCTGCAGGTTCAAGGGGAGGCAGCAATGGATGGAATTCAGTGAGTTGTGGAGCTGGCCACACCAGCACTGTAGCCATGGGCACAGGAACTTGGCCCCTGCCAGCCCACCGCTGGGCGGGGAGGAAACCAGGATACTAAGGAAACTGACCTCTCTCCTTCTATCCTCCATTCTCTTCTCAGAGCCTCACGTTGGCCAGATCCAACAGGAGCCAGGGGGCAAAGAACATCTGAAAGCTGTATGGGGTGTTAGCTAGTTCTTTCTTTTGCAGGACTCCCTTGCGCATTGCTGCATCCCCAACCACACTTCCACAGATTTCCAATATGGCCTCTGGGAATGGTATCCCATTGAGAATCACTGTTCTGCCTTATCAGACTGAAAAATGCTTTTCTTGCCTCGACCCTCCAGTGACCTTTGGAAAATAAGGTGATGATAGTCATCTACAGCCTGTGTCTAAGTAGTGAGTGGCTCCAACTGTAGAATTGCTTTAAAGATGCACTAACTTGGGGCGCCTGGGTGGCTCAGTGGGTTAAAGCCTCTGCCTTCAGCTCAGGTCATGATCTCAGGGTCCTGGGATCGAGCCCCGCATCGGGCTCTCTGCTCAGCGGGAAGCCTGCTTCCTCCTCTCTCTCTCTCTGCCTGCCTCTCTGTCTACTTGTGATCTCTGTCAAATAAATAAATAAATTCTTTAAAAAAAAAAAAAAGATGCACTAACTTGTCACGACAAAATGGCTCTACTGGTTTTTTATTCCTGCATAACCAATTATACCAACCCCTGGTAGCATAGTAATCATTTCTTATTTCTCACTGTTTCTGGAGGACAGGCATTCAAGCAGGACACAAAGGGGGTGGTTTATCAGACTCAAAGGTTTGGGGCTGCAATTGTCTGAAAGCTCCTTCACTCACACGGCTGGAGATTGATGCTGACTGTGGGCTGAGGGCCTCACTGAAGCATCTGGGGAAACGGCCATGCATCCCCTCTGCATGTGGTCCAAGCTTCCACACGACATGGTGACAGGGTTCCAAGAGCAAGAAAGAATAGAGTGGGAAGCTGTATGACCTGGCCTCAAAAGGGACAGTTGGCTCATCAGTTCTACCACATTCTCTTCATCAGAAGCCCACACATATTCAAAGGCAGGGGCAGGGAGGGGACTAGGTGGACCTATTTTAGAACTACCGCACTGGCCTTCCAGAAGCTCCAGATCCTGCCTCTATAAATATAGGAAGGGGAGAGGGTATGTCAGAGCCTCATCCTATCCTTCCTTTATAACTCCAAACTTACATGGGAAGCAGTTCAGCTCTCTGAATCCTTGTAAGCCAAGGGGCAGTTCCCAGTGGTACCCAAGTCAGAAGGCAGACTTGGGTAAGCCCAGCTTTGTCTTTTCCAAAGGGACCTCGAGACAGCTGTGAAAAAGAAGGGACCTGCAGGGACTCCATCCATTCAACTTTCCACTTCTTCCCAAAGTGTTCCTTGGAGCATCACCACTGCTCCGGAGCTCCAGTCCCGTACATTAGTTCTGCAAAGGTAGCACCCTGGATGTGCCGGTCATTCTCTGCAGAACCCCCTCAGGCAGCGGGGCCAGAAGTCTTACACTATGGGCTGGCCCTTTGGGAAGACCACTGCTGAGAGAACACTGAGCCTTTGCCAAAGGTGGGTCATGGGCCAGTGAGTCCCAGCAAGCATCTTTTTTTTTTTTTTAAAGATTTTATTTATTTATTTGTCAGAGAGAGAGGGAGAGAGAGAGAAGGAGCACAGGCAGACAGAGTGGCAGGCAGAGGCAGAGGGAGAAGCAGGCTCCCTGCTGAGCAAGGAGCCCGATGTGGGACTCCATCCCAGGACGCTGGGATCATGACCTGAGCCGAAGGCAGCCGCTTAACCAACTGAGCCACCCAGGCGTCCCTCCCAGCAAGCATCTTAAACGACCATGGTGTATGTACCAAGTGTCCTTAATAAAATCATACAGTGATAAGCTTAAACTCATCACTTACCAATTTACTTATTGATCACCTACTCGGTGCCAGGTATCGTCCTTCTCTTCACAATCATCCTGACAAATGAGGATTGTTATCCCATTTCACTGATGAGGAAACTGAGAGGCAGGAAAAGGGAATAAATAAAATAAGATGCACTGTCCAGGGAAAGCCAAGAGTCTTGCCGTATAGGAACAGAGCTCTCCCCACTTGGGCACAGGGAACATCTATCTGCAGCCTTTACCCAGCAGAGTGAAAACTCTCATCATCTATGCCCTGGACATAGATGAGCTCTTTCCAGCCATCCATGGGAAATAAATCTTCACACACAGTAGATTAGGGAATCCAGACCAGCTGTAGAATCCTTTGCCTGAATGGGTCAAGGAATCTGCCAAGGGTGCCAACTAGTCCCTGGGATTGAGCGGGGTTACAAATGCAGGTCTCTAAATAAAAACCACTCTTTTAATTGCATCTTGTTGCTTCTCTAATTAAATACCAAGATGAAAATGTAATCTTAAATTTGAAGTTTGAGACCTAATTATTTGCTATTTTATATCTTGCACTATTATCTATCTTTTGTTATCTTTTATCGTGCCTTGAGGAAGATATTCTGCCTCGACAGTGATTATACAGAAAGAGAAACTAAGGGATAAGTAATATAATTACTTTAATGTTTTTAATTAAGACTTTAATAGGCACCATAAAATAAACACTAAAAATACTAACATGGCACGAGGAGATCATTTACCCTAATTCACAGTGTGTTAAGGACCAAATCCGTGTGAGGATTTAAGCTGTTTGGTAGCCACACACTGGTCATATGTTTTCTCTGTCCAACTTGTACATAGTAATGTATAAGAAGTATGTAAATATCTGTTGGATGAATAATTTTATGTGAAATTAAATCCCTGGGTTTATAATTTATTAAGTGAAAAATCAGTAGGTATTTTTTTCTTTAAAAGTATATACATGGGGGAAGCACCTAGCTAACTTGGTCAGTAGAGCATGACTCTTGATCTCGGGGTTGTGGACTCAAACCCCATGTTGGGTGTAGAGATTACTTAAAAATTAAATTAAATTAAAAAACCAAAACAGAGGTATGTGCATAAGTAACAAAAATGATGGAGTAAGAGATCCAGCACCTCCATCCTCTCACAAAGGTCAACAGTTAGACAACTATCCATGAATAAAAACAGCTCTGGGAGAGCTCAGCAGTCCACTGAAGAAGCTTCAGCAACACAGTGGAACAACAAAAAGAACCCTGAGAATAACTGCACAAAAAGAGTAGGAAGAACAGCTCTGCTTTGTCACCAACATCCCATCTCATCCCCCAGGATGGCACAACTCAGTGCCAAGAGGAGCTCCTGGCTTGAAAGAGTTCCCCTTGCCACTAATTAGTAACATGAAAACATATAAAATATACAATACACTGATAATGGCACATATATAGTCAAATTCAGAATACCAGTACCGTTATATGG
>RCUC01116192.1:0-10297 GCA_003697995.1 Taxidea taxus jeffersonii | reverse complement strand
CTATATATTTTCCTCTCAGGACTGCCTTTGCTGTGTCCCACAGATTTTGGACCGTTGTGTTTTCATTATCATTTGTTTCCATGGTTTTTTTCAATTCTTCTTTAATTTCCTGGTTGACCCATTCATTCTTTAGAAGGATGCTGTTGAGTCTCCATGTATTTGTGCTCTTTCCAAATTTCCTCTTGTGATTGAGTTCTAGCTTCAGAGCATTGTGGTCTGAAAATATGCAGGGAATGATCCCAATCTTTTGATACCGGTTGAGACCTGATTTATGACCCAGGATGTGATCTATTCTGGAGAATGTTCCATGGGCACTAGAGAAGAATGTGTATTCTGTTGCTTTGGGATGGAATGTTCTGAATATATCTGTGATGTCCATCTGCTCCAGTGTGTCATTTAAGACCTTTATTTCCTTGTTGATCTTTTGCTTGGATGATCTGTCCATTTCAGTGAGGGGTGTGTTAAAGTCTCCAACTATTATTGTATTCTTGTCAATGTGTTTCTTTGATTTTGTTATTAATTGGTTTATATAGTTGGCTGCTCCCATGTTAGGGGCATAGATATTTAAAATTGTTAGATCTTCTTGTTGGACAGACCCTTTGAGTATGATATAGTGTCCTTCCTCATCTCTTATTATAATCTTTGGCTTAAAATCTAATTGATCTGATATAAGGATTGCCACCCCAGCTTTCTTCTGATGTCCATTAGCATGGTAAATTGTTTTCCACCCCCTCACTTTCAATCTGGAGGTGTCTTCAGGTCTAAAATGAGTTTCTTGTAGGCAGCATATGGATGGGTTTTGTTTTTTTATCCATTCTGAAACCCTGTGTCTTTTGATTGGGGCATTTAGCCCATTTACGTTCAGGGTAACTATTGAGAGATATGAATTTAGTGCCATTGTATTGCCTGTAAGGTGACTGTTACTGTATATTGTCTCTGTTCCTTTCTGATAATACTTTTAGGGTCTCTCTTTGCTTAGAGGACCCCTTTCAATATTTCCTGTAGAGCTGGTTTGGTGTTTACAAATTCTTTCAGTTTTTGTTTGTCCTGGAAGCTTTTAATCTCTCCTTCTATTTTCAATGATAACCTAGCTGGATAAAGTATTCTTGGCTGCATGTTTTTCTCGTTTAGTGCTCTGAATATATCATGCCAGTTCTTTCTGGCCTGCCAGGTCTCTGTGGATAAGTCTGCTGCCAATCTAATATTTTTACCATTGTATGTTACAGACTTCTTGTCCCGTGCTACTTTCAGGATTTTCTCTTTGTCGCTAAGACTTGTAAATTTTACTATTAGATGGCGGGGTGTGGACCTATTCCTATTGATTTTGAGGGGTGTTCTCTGAACCTCCTGGATTTTGATGCTTGTTCCCCTTGCTATATTAGGGAAATTCTCTACAATAATCCTCTCCAGTATACCTTCTGCTCCTATTTCTCTTTCTTCTTCTTCTGGAATCCCAATTTTTCTAATGTTGTTTCGTCTTATGGTATCACTTATCTCTCGAATTCTCCCCTCGTGGTCCAGTAGTTGTTTGTCTCTCTTTTGCTCAGCTTCTTTATTCTCTGTCATTTGGTCTTCTATATCACTAATTCTTTCTTCTGCCTCATTTATCCTAGCAGTAAGAGCCTCCATTTTTGATTGCACCTCATTAATAGCTTTTTTTATTTCAACTTGATTAGATTTTAGTTCTTTTATTTCTCCAGAAAGGGCTTTTATTTCTCCTGACAGGGTTTCTCTAATATCTTCCATGCCTTTTTCGAGCCTGGCTAGAACCTTGAGAATCATCGTCCTGAATTCCAGATCTGACATATTACCAATGTCTGTATTGATTAGGTCCCTAGCCTTCGGTACTGCCTCCTGTTCTTTTTTTTGTGGTGAGTTTTTCCGCCTTGTCATTTTGTCCAGATAAGAATCCGCTGTTCTCCTTGTTAAGTGAACTTGGTCTTGGCTGGATTTCTTTGGTCTTCTGGGGGAGGGGCCTGTTGTAGTGATTCTCAAGTGTCTTTGCCCCAGGCGGAATTGCACCGCCCTTACCAGGGGCTGGGCTAAGTAATCCTCTCAGGTTGGCTTTCGGGAGCTTTTGTTCCCTGAACGCTTTCCGTAGAGTTCCGGAGGATGGGAATGAAAATGGCGGCCTCCCAATCTCCTGTTCGGAGGAGCCGAGAGCTAGGGGCCCCAGTCTTCAGTGCACCTTCAGAGAAAAGCATTTAATCACTCCCGTCTCCCCAGCCTCCGGCCGCGCTTGGAGAAAATCGTGCGTAATCAGTCCCATCTCACTGGCTTTTGGCTGTGCTCCGAGGTCACCCAGTCTGTGACCAAGCATCTCTGTCTCTGGCAGAGTCCCACCTGGAGTCTCCGAACCCCGTAGATCCCTGAGCTCTCCCGGGTCGGAGTCTCCCTGGATCTTGTGGGGACCCCTCGCACAGAGCACCGGCCCGTGTCACAGAGCACTGGCCCATGTCACGGAACACGGCTCTAGGAAACCTCGGCTCTGTCTCCGCAGCCGGTTTCCCTGCTCTAATATCTGTGAGCTCTGTGACACTCAGATACCCCCGATCCTTCTGTGACCCTGTGGGACCTGAGTCCACGCTGTCCCCGCGTGGTCTTCACCCCAGTTTAGCCTCTGGAGTGATGTCCCTCCCTGGAGCAGACTTTTAAAAGTCCTGATTTTGTGCTCCGCCGCTTGCCGGGAGCCGGCCCCTCCCCCTGGGGTGGGAAGATCTTCCCATCACGTTGGATTCACTTCTCCGCTGGTTCTACCTTTTAGAAAATGGCCGATTTTCTGTTTCTAGAATTGTTGTTTTTCTTCTCTTCAATCTCCTGTTGGATTCGTAGGTGTTCGGAATGGTTTGATAGGCTATCTAGCTGATCTCCTGCTGCCTGATGTCGTCTCAGCCTGCTACTTCTCCGCCATCTTGACCGCGTTCCTATAAATCTTAAGCATAGCATAGTCATTTCTGTACGTACTCCCTTATCTTCTCAAGTGAGATAGGTTTTGGGTAAAAAAGCAGCTTTTGTAAATCTCAGCTGTGAGAATTCCTTTGATGATTAACGTGCTTTTATAACAGGGCTAATTAGGAGTTCCTGAGTTATAGGTCACAGCAGCAAAGGAAGTAGAAGCAATATGGAGTCAGACATGCTGTTTTTCCCTGTTACAAGTTTGTTAAGTTAATAAATTTATTCTTCTAATAGTTCATAATTTTAATAGAGTTTGAACTATTAATTTTAACTTTTAGTTTTAAAACAGAAAAGTTTACCCCAATTGGAATGTTTTCCGTTATTGAGTATAAGAGTAGGCACTTAATTCGTAAGATTTAAAATTTTTTCTGTACATTTAAGAGTCTATGTAAAATATGTAACAGCTGTAGTTTAAAGGTTTTGCCTCCTAATACAAATAAGATAATTTAATATATGTGCTGCCGAAGCGAGCACTAAATAAGATAACTTAAAATAAAAGATAAAATTTGGATAGTCTCATTTGAATTAGTTTGTTCCCTGTGTATTTTTTTGCCTTTTGTTTATCCTTAATATTGAACAAGATATAATCTTATCAATTTCACATTTTCCTATTTGTTTCTATTCTCTTAATGTTGGTTCAGTCTTTGCTGGGAAATGTTTTATTAAAGGTAAAACATTTAAATCAAATGATAGCTCCTTAATCTTAAGATTATTTTTTTTCTAAAGATTTTATTTATTTATTTGATGGAGAGAGAGAGCCATCACAAGTAGACAGAGACGCAGGCAGAGAGAAGGGGAAGCAGGCTCCCCGCTGAGCAGGGAGCCCGATGCAGGACCCAATCCCAGGACCCTGGAATCATGACCTGAGCTGAAGGCAGAGGCTTAACCCACTGAACCACCCAGGAGCCCCACCTAAGATTATTTTTATGGTCATAGGGGAGAAAAATGTGTAGGGTTAGAAAGAGAACAAAGGCTTTTGTTCTTAACATTAATAGTTCGAAATTTTAAAATTAAATTTTGATCATAAATGTTTGGATTTTGAAGTCCCTTTTAAGATCAAGGACCTTATTTAGTATTTCAGAGTTCATGTTAATTAATTTACTGGCAAAAATAAGTAGTTGTTGAAATTGTTCTAGTTTATGTAAATAATCTACAGGCTTAAATGGCTGTTAATAACTATGCCTTATTGAGGATTTACTTTTGTTTCAGGTTTCATAGTGAGTACATTTCAAACATTTTTCATTTAATACTTTAAGTAGTTTTGTGAGATAGATTATATTATTCCTGTTTTATAGTTGAAATTGAGGCTAAGGATTAAATAACTTTCCTAGCATCACATGGCTAGTAAGTGGAAGGGGTAGAGTTTGAACTCAAATCTGATTCCAATGCACGTATTCTTATTCACAATGGAACACTGCTTCTTAAGATACAGCAGTCAAAATTATTCTGTCCCCTTGCTTTTTATTGTTATACTAAAAGCTGTTGGTGCTCAGAATTCTTTCTTCCAAGCTGTTTTTCCATTGAAAGTCTCACACTTTGCTTAATGATTTGATTACTGTGTGGAAGTACCTGTGAGTGATATCACTATTTTAAGCAAGCTTTTTCAGCTTTAATTGCTTTTTTACCTACATATAAATCATACATGTATGCTAGGATTATAATTAATGCCTTTTATCTGCCAGTGAATATGCTAAAGACTTGTTGGGTTTCTGTATTCTCAAGCTGGAATTGGCAACCTTGTAGCTTAAGTCCTGGGATATGTATGCTGTTTTAGGAAAATAATTCCCAAATAATTGTATTTTGGACCTCTCTTGGGGAACATCTGAAGTACAGGCAACCTTCTAAGATTCTGCTTTGAGATTTAATGAAAACTCGATACGTGCTGTGACTAGACAGGAGACTTTTTAGTTTCATGGCCAGATGTGTCTAGTAAAATTGGCTGTTCATGAATTTAATTAAAAGTTCCTAGGAACTTACAAGTTAAAGTAGTTTTTATAAGCATCATGACTCAAAGGACCTTTAGTGTATATGTTTGAGGGAGGGACAGTCCTGACCTGAACTGGAATAAAGCAATGCTTGTAGTTATGAGGACCAAAGTGTAGTATTTTAAAGAAATACTGAAAAGGTTATAACGTAAAAAATTTTTTAATGCTCTTAGTTTAAAGTTGCTAAAATTGATTTCATTTTTTAGACTGTATTGAATGAATCTCCTTTTTTGTTTTACTTTGTAATCTTAGCTTAGTTTACTGGATTGTCCAATAACATCGGCTGGGCCTGGAAATGACGATTCTCTGTCCAACAATAGAACTCGACCTCTCCTCTTACCTCTTTTTTTTTCTTTTTAAAGATTTTATTTATTTATTCATTTGACAGAGAGAGAAATCACAAGTAGGCAGAGAGGCAGGTGGAGAGAGGGGGAAACAGGCTCCCTGCTGAGCAGAGAGCCTGATGCGGGGCTCGATCCCACGACTCAGATCATGACTCTGAGATCACGACCCAAGCCGAAGGCAGAGGCCTAACCCACTGAGCCACTCAGGCGCCACTTTCCTCTTACCTCTTACCTCTCTCTTCTAGTCTCTGGGAACCATGCTTTGAAAAGCAAATATTTTATAGAAACAGTATGATGCAGTGGAAAGTACCTAGAATTTCAAGTCAGAAAATGTGATTTTTCAGAACCAAATACATATCCACTAGCTATGTGATTGTGGATCAGTCAGCTCTCATTTCTGAGGCTTAGTATCCTTATCTGTAGAAAGGGTATAAAAGTTCCTGCTTATAAGTCTTAATATTATTATTACTAATAATGTTAGTGAATGAATAATAATAAACATATTGCTAGATTACTAACCTTTATAGAGGTTTTTACAGTTCACAAAGCACTTTCATATGTAATAATTTTACAGGAATATATATTTATATATTTATGAAAGGACTATAAATTCTGAAGCACTATGTGAATATTAGTTGATATTTTCATAGCCAGCTGAACCTGAATTAGTGTCTGTGTTCAGCTTCAGTTATTTGAATGTTGAATCAGGGTTTTTGAAATTTAGATAATGCACTTAACTTCGGGTTAGCTAAAATAGAAATTTTGGAATATCTTCTAGTGTTAAGGTTTATTTTAAAATTAAATTGCAATTATGTTTGGTTTCTATATTATAATTCTTTTTTTTCTATATTATTCTTATTACTTAAAGAAATAGAGGCAGTGGCTCATGAGTGGTCTGGAGTACTTAGGGGCTAGTGTTATTTTGGGAGTTACAGTGAGGTTCCTGCTCTACTAAGAATAAATTATCACTTAGTGATAAATCAATGAGATTATTTAAAAATAAATATTTAACACTTTATGTTTACAAAGTACCCTGCAATTGCTAATTAGCCCATACCAATGTTTATCTCTACATAAAGGGGCGAATGCCTTTATTGGTCAGCTTTGGGCAGAATTTCTAGATACCACTGCATCGACTCATTCTAACTCTGGAGTACGTTATTTGTCTGTATACCAAAAGTGATCTTGAGAGCTTATTCATTTGTTCAGTTGCTCCAGCACTTTCCCAGAGGGATTATTTTGAAGAAAAAAAAACTCTAGAAAAAAATAAATTTTTTCTGCGTACTTTGAAATAAATGCACAGAACCTCACAGTTTCTAGGACCTGGAGTTCTTTCTAAAGTATAACCTTAAATATTTTCCTTCAGAAACTAAATAGCAAATATTTTTAGAGTAACCATCATTGAAAGCATTTTGTAATAAATAGTTTTTGATTTTAAGTCTCTTATATTCTGTTAGTGGATATAAAACATATAGTTAAGAAAAGATCAACATGGCTCAGTTGGTTAAGCGGCTGCCTTTGGCTCAGGTCATGATCCCAGCGTCCTGGGATCGAGTCCCACATCCAGCTCCTTGCTCAGCAGGGAGCCTGCTTCTCCCTCTGCCTCTGCCTGCCACTCTGTATAACTATGCTCACTCTCTCTGACAAATAAATAAAATCTTAAAAAAAAAAAAAGAAAAGATCAACATGATATAAGATAGGGAATAGTAAGTTTTAAGTAAGTGGGGGGGTGTCTGGGTGGCTCAGTGAGGTAAGCCTCTGCCTTCGGCTCGGGTCATGTTCTCAGGGTCCTGGGATTGAGCCCCATGTCGGGCTCTCTGCTCAGCAGGGAGCCTGCTTCCCCCTTCTCTCTCTGCTTGCCTCTCTGCCTACTTGTGATCTGTCTGTCAAATAAATAAAATCTTAAAAAAAAAAAGTTTTAAGTAAGTGGTTGTGGCAGGTACTGTTAGTGGCCTACCCAGTACTCATTCCCATCTTCCACTTGTTACTAGAACCCTGGTTGTGTTTCAGTGGCAGTGTGTACCCATCTTAGCTAAGAGTTCTTGGCAGTCATGTTCCCTGATTTCCCAGGTAATTAGACAGCAGAAGGTAGACATGTAACCCAGTGCTGGCCAATGACATCTTTTTAGTTCTTTATTGCTGCTCAATAAGTTATTCCAAAATATAGTGACTAAAAACAATGATTATCTCTCATTATTTTTCGTATGGGTCAGGAATTCAGATGTCCAATGGCGACAGCTTATTTCTACTGCATGATATCTGAGGCCTCAGCTAGATGACTCTTAAGACTGGGGGCTGGAATCATAGGAACACTTGTTCATGCTGTTTGGTATTTAATGCTTGTGTCTGCTAGGGGCCCAGCTGCAGCATTTATACTTGGTCTCAACATGTTCACTAGTTTCTGAGAGTTTTCTGAGGGAGAGAGCCCCAGATGGAAGCTGCACTCTTTTTTGACCCTGCCTCCAAAGTCGCCTATCATCACTTCTGCTGTACTGTGTTGGTTGCATCACAAGTCCCCACCCAGATGCAAAGGGAGAGACATGACCTCTCACTTAGAGATCTCTATCACACCCTGAAAAGAAAACACAGGATGGGATAAATATATTGGAGTGGCCTATTTCAGATATACAGTTTACTACATTTAAGGGAAGGCTTCTTAGTGGGGAGAAGGAAGCTTTCAGGAAAGCTTTTACTTAACAGATAAAAGGGAAATGATATTCTGGCATGGTTCTTCAATGCTTATCCCTTTTTGCCTTGAAGGAGCAGCAACTATCTCATGCCCATGATGTACTGAACCGAAGTGCTAAGGATGTTGATGTCATTGGATGTCAGCCATGGGCACTCTGCTTCCAGACTTTCTCTTCTGTGAGGCAAATAAATACCTATTAGGTGGAAGGGGAAGTAATAATCAGATTAAGCAGATTCTTGTAGACTAGAGATACTTCTTTTTCCTTTTGTAGGAAGTTAGATTGCCAGAATTTATCTTATAACTGAAGACTTGTGCCCTTGACCAACATTTCCCCATTTCTCTACTCTAGCTTCTGCTAATCACTATTTTACTTTCAGTTTCTATGAATCCAACCTTTTTTAAAAATATTCCACAAATAAGTAAGATCATAAAGTATTTGCCTTTCTCTGACTTATTTCACTTAGCACAATGTCCTTCAGGTTCATCCATGCTGTCACAAATGGCAGAATTTCCTTCTTTCTCATGGCTGAATACTATTCACACACCCCTAGTCTTCTTTATCCATCCATCAGTTGACAAACTCTTAGATTGTTTCTGTATCTTGGCTATTGAGAAGAATAATACCATTTAATTTTTTATACTTCATTAGATTTGTATAGTGCTAGATTTATACAATAACTTGGATTAGTTACCAATTGGGAATCAAATTGAAAAGCATAGACCTAAATCTGAAGATGGTCTTGTATAATGATTTATATTGTATATTGTAGATTTGATTTTGAAATAGTTCTTTACAATGTTAATGCTGAAAAAAAGATGAGATCCTTATGAATTAGTGAGCCCAATCTGTAAAATGATCAGATTTCTTTAGTAGTAATGTTTTTTTTTCTTTTTTGTAGTAATGGTTTTTAAAAGCATCTCATCTGTTAGTGAATTATGACTGAGGTGTTTGCCAAATTTTTCTTAAGATTTTATTTATTTATTTGGCAGAGAGAGAGATCACAAGTAGGCAGAGAGGCAGGCAGAGAGAGGATGGGAAGCAGGCTCCCCACTGAGCAGAGAGCCCGATGCAGGGCTCGATCCCAGGACCCTGGGATCATGACCTGAGCTGAAGGCAGAGGCTTTAACCCACTGAGCCACCCAGGTGCCCGCCAAATTTTTCTTAGGAACAACTTTGTGCAAGTGTTGAACCCATTTAGTTGACTCCAGCCTTTGCTTTCTGTTCATTAGCAAAGAATTTGTCTTAAAAAGAACACTACATTTCCTGAATCTAGGAGTTCTGTGAAGTAGAGCAACATTAAGGATCAGACCAGGCAGCGCACATTTGGTATTGCTTTCTGCATATATGTGACCCTGATTTTTGTTTAAACTGAACAATAGATGTTTGGAATTTGTGACATGTGGCTACGTCATTTTTAGACTTTTCTCCACAAGTTGTTGCTCTGTATTATTAGAGGGTAGGTTTTTTGTTAGTTTAGTTTAGTTTAGTTTTTTACGGTTTTGTTCAGGTATAATTTTTGTACCATGAAATTGACCTGGGACAAATTCTGCTTCCTTGAAAAGATTAATAGATTCAAGACAAAGGCCATATTTCTTCCTCCATTCATTTATTCATTTGTATATCCCACAATACGAATTTATTTCTTACTTTTCTATTAGACACCATATACCCTGTTGCTATTATTATTGTAATGCTACAATTTTTATATATTCTGAAATAATAACCTTTGTCATTTTATGTTGATAAGGTATTTTGAAATTATTTTTATGGTTATACTCTAATATGAATTCTAATAGATGAGGGAGCTTAGGAAGCCATTTTTCAGAATGTGGTTAAGATTTTATAGATGTTCCAATATAACAGGATTTCTAAAAGCAGGGAAAGTTGGTGCCGTGGATTCGGAATCAAATGATAGCATTGGTAGGATAAGGGAGGAAAATATTCAACCTTAGAATGAAGCTGACATTTTGGGTGATAGAGCAGAGAGACAGAAAAGCCTTGGGTCCTTGGTGACATTACTGAACAGTCTTATCTCTGGGTTTCCAGATGTATTAATCTTTGTATTTTGTTATGGTTTAAGTCCTTGGTATTGAAGTTGTGGTCCATGGACTGGTAGCATCAGCATTACCTGTGAGCTTTTTGGAAATGAAGAATTTCACTCCCTCGCCTAGTACTACTGAATCAGAATCTCCATTTTAGTAGGATCCCTAGATGATGCTTATGTGCACAAAAGCTGGAGAAGTGTTACTTTAAGCTGCTTTGAATTGGGTTTTTATTTACTTGTAACTGAAAGCATCCTAATATGATGCTCTAGATTTTGTTT
>RCUC01116190.1:0-24922 GCA_003697995.1 Taxidea taxus jeffersonii | reverse complement strand
TGTGTGTGTGTGTGTGTGTGTGTGTGTGTTTCGGTTTTAACACTGTGCATTTCTCTACAACATGACTGCAGGTAGATGTCACTACTTCAAGTTTTAAGCGTTTCTAGTCCGCCAGGCAATGAATGGAGACAGGGATGGGGCAGGAATAGGAGTGGGACCCAGGGCAAGGGCACTACTGATGTCTCTTGAGGGATGGGTATGGGCACTGAGCTAGAAAACTTGGCACCTCCTTGGTCCAGGAAGGAGGTTCTTTGTCTCCCTGAGAGATGGAGGGGGAAGAAATCTGGGCTCATTAAGCCCCAAACATCCTCTCTTCTGTGTGTGTGAGAGAGATTCACCACATACAGAACCACCAAATCTCAGCACTGGACTCGACCTGGGAGGGTAAGCAATACACCTTCCCTCCATTGCCCATATCTTGCTCCGACTGTTCTGATCCCTACCTCGGAGGGCACAGAGGAGGTTGTTCTAAAACATTCCTAAAATTCAGTACGTTGGAGTTCCACACTCCTTTTATCCCCCAAGACCAAAGACGGAACTTGGGCTGAAGTCCAGGGTGAAGGAAGAGCAGCTGTCAAGTTCAAGCAGTGCGCTTTCAACGCCCAAAGCCAACGACCTTAACTAAAAGCTCCAGCCCGCATTTAGAACACCTGATGGTTTACTAAGCCTGCATGTCTGGTGTGATAAGCAATTCCTTAGTGTGAATCCAAATATATACCCTTGCACCCTCATCAAAGCCTTAGTTCAACAACTGGTAGTCAGCCTCGCCAACAAAAGACTTAACCAGTGCAAAGAATGATCTTTGCCGATTGTGCTTCCCTCCACCGGGAGATGCTCCCAGAGTTCAGCCTGAATAGAACTGACTTTTCAGATACCTGGCTTTGCCTGCCAAGTGGACCTTGTGTATATACGAAAGAGGAGAGAGTAGTTTTTTACAAAGAGTTATGGGGGCGGGATGTGGTTTGGGGCACAGGGGCTTCCAGACCCTCTTGTTTTTCTCTGAGCTCTGTCTCCCTAGGTGAAGGCTCCAGAGAAGGTATGGGAAGGGGGTTGTGCTTCCTTTTGCCTGGTTCCTCAGCAGAAATTCCCTTCTTCCTTCTCCCAGTCCTCCACTGGGTGTTTCTTGTGTTTTCTGCGCTCCTTGCGTGATTTGTGGTGGTGATGCTGGTGATGGTGCTGGTGGTGGTGATGGTGTCGCCGCATCCGATGGGACCGTCTGGCTGCGGGGAAATGAGGGAGGACAAGGAAGTGGCAAGAGGTGGTGAGAGGCAGGTGGCCTGATGCAGCAAGCATTTTCAGGTGGAGGAGAAATGAAGGAAACACCAGGCGGGCTGGTAAGTTCCCACTTATCTGCAGGGTTGTATTATCAGGCAGATCAACATGTGTAGTACTAAGATGTTGTGATTGGAGACTACGAATAGCTGGAGACCTGTGTTGGGGTGTCTGGGGACAGCCACTTACGTTTGGTACAGACGATTTGGGGCTGGTCCCACTTGCCATTGCTCCGGCATCGAATTATGGCCACATGGTGCTGGGTAAATCCTTCATCACACTGGTACCGTACAGTGGCATGGACATTATACTTGGCCTTGCGAGCACCAATGGGTGAGGCATTCTGCACTGCCGGAGGGGGACCACAAAGCACTGGAGACAGAGGAACCACCAGTTAGGGAAGTGGCCACATGCTGAACTGGTTTCCTCTCCTTGGGGGTATAATACACCCCTCAGCAAAATCCTGCCCTTTACCCAGCTGTGACCTCTCCAGCTGGATGTGACTGTGTCTGTCTCCCCTATCCAAACCAGGAGCTCCTTAGGGACAGAAACCTCCTGGACACATCTCACCCTCCTCAGTTCTTATGCATGATGGCAGAGAAGGAGGTGGGAGACAAGAAAAAACCTGAGCAAATGAAAAGAAGAAAGGACACGAAAACTGGCAAAGAAACATAAATAAGAATAAACAAAAGTATCAGAGATAGGTGGACATGAGAATGCTTCCAAGTGTTCTCTTAATATGTAAAGAGCTCTTACAAATCAATAAGACCAACACACCTATGGAAAGTTATGCAAAGGAGATGAACTATTTTCTCAGAAAAATAAGCACATACAAATAGCTTATTGACATAGGGACAGCTGGTTATTCTCATGCTTAAAGACATGCAAACGACCATAACAAGTAGATACTATTTTTTCCCCTCTCAGATGAACAAAGAACAAAAAGTTGGAGAATACACAGAGTTGGCCAAAGTGAGAAAAAATGGTCACCCTCACACAGTGCTATAGTGAAAAGTGGGCAGGGCTGACTTACACTTACAAAAACTGAAATAAAACAAAGAACCAGTGAGTGTGAGAGGCAGGAGGGAAGCGGTGGGGCGAGTAGCAGCATACCTGTTCCCTTCTTACAGACATATGGGAGGTTGTAGTTGCAGGGAACGTCGTTCCAGCGCCCGCTCTCATGTGCAACCATCACCACACAGTCCTCCCCGCCCGCGAAGAAATTGTCAGGCTGATTCTCCCGCCAGTTCTCATATTGCTGCGGGAATAGGGAGGAGAGGGGCTCAGGCTCTGTCACTGCCTAGCGCAGGACTCCCCTGGCCAGAACATTCAAACTTTAAGGACTCAGTGTTTCGATTTACACAATGGTCACCACTCTGCCTGACAGTGGCCTCTGCTGCACCCTCCTTTGGCCGTGAGGCAGCAGCGCCTGCTTCCTCGGCCCTCCTACCTCCTTCCTTTCTCCCTGACAGTCTATTTTCCACATGGGTTACTGTTATATAAATAGCTGAACAAAGCTCCCAGAGGGATTCCCTGAGGAGACAAGGGGATAGTTGAGGACTCAAGGATAGAAATGGCAGGGAACAGAATTCCAAGCAGAGAGAAGAGCTAGTGCAAAAGCCCCTCAGAGGCAGGACAGAGCTTATCCTGTTTGAGGAACAGAACGGAGGCCAGTGGGGCCAGAGCTATTAGATGGAGTTGGGGTGCAGTCAGTACATGACCAAGGGCCAGTTTTTGCAGTAGAGGAGATGGATTCTTCTAAACTGAGTATAATGCGTATCACATTAAATTTACCATTTTAACCATTTTTAAGTGTCCATTTCATTGGCAATAATACAATTCACAACGTTGTACAACTCTCATCACTGTCTATCCCCAGGACTTTGTCATACCTGCACACAGAAACTCTGTCCTATTAGCATTCATTCCCCATTTGGCCCTGCCCTAAGCCCCAGGCAACCACTGATCTGGGTTCTGTCTCTACAAATTTGCCTGTTTTAGATATTTCACGTAAATAGAATCATACGTCATACAATATGTGGCCTTTTTATGCCTGGCTTGTTTCATTAAGCATAGTATTTTCTTTCTTTTTTTAAATTTTTTTTAAGATTATATTTATTTATTAGTTAGAGAGAGAGAGAGAGAGAGCGAGCACAGGCAGACAGAGAGGCAGGCAGAGGCAGAGGGAGAAGCAGGCTCCCTGCCGAGCAAGGAGCCCGATGCGGGACTCGATCCCAGGACGCTGGGATCATGACCTGAGCCGAAGGCAGCTGCTCAACCAACTGAGCCACCCAGGCGTCCCTCATTAAGTATAGTATTTTCAAGTTTCATCCTCATGGTACCACGTCCCCGCTTAGTATCTGAACAGTGTTCATCATATGGATGGACGGCATTTTGTTCACCCGTTCATCAGCTGATGGACATTCGGTTGTTTCCATTTTTTGGCCATTGTAAATAGTATTGTTGTGCACATGAAGGCCCAAATGTCTGTTTGAGTACCTGCTTCCACTTCTTTGGGGTATCCACCTCGAAGTGAAGTTTCTGGGTCATGTGGCAATCCTGTGTGACTTTAACTTTTTAAGGGACCGCCAGACTGTTTTCCACAGCAGGAAGAGGTGGCCTTTTATCTTGAGAACAATAGAGAGTCTGAGAGGACTCGAAGCAGGGAGAATTGTGATCTGATGTGTGATTTTTAGAAGGTCCCCGTGTATATAGGTTTTCCATTTAGGGTGATGAAAATATTCTCGAACCAGACCGAGGTGACGGTTGCATAACACTGTGAAGGTACTAAATACCACTGAATTATACACTTTAAAATGATTGATTTGGGGGCACCTGGTAGGCTCAGTGGGTTAAGCCTCTGCCTTCAGCTCAGGTCATGATCCCAGGGTCCTGGGATTGAGCCCCACATCGGGCTCTCTGCTCGGCAGGGAGCCTGCTTCCCTCCCCCCTCTCTCTGCCTGCCTCTCTGCCTACTTGTGATCTCTGTCTGTCAAATAAATAAATAAAATCTTTAAGAAAAATAAAATAAAATGATTGATTTGGGGGGTGGCTGGCTGGCTCAGTCAAGAGAGCATACTGAGTCGTGAGTTCCAGCTCCCCATTGGGTGTGATGACTTAAATAAAAAATGTAAAAAAGGAAGCCTTAAAATGATCAGTTTTGGGTGCCTGGGTGGCTCAGTGGGTTAAGCCTCTGCTTTTGGCTCAGGTCATGATCTCAGGGTCCTGGGATGGAGCCCTGCATCCAGCTCTCTGCTCAGCAGGGAGCCTGCTCCCCCCCCCCCCCCCGCCTATCTCTCTGCCTAGTTGTGATCTCTCTCTGTCAAATAAATAAATAAAATCTTTTAAAAAATGATTAATTTTATGTTATGTGAACTTCACCACAATTGTTCAAAAAGTTCTCCTGGCTGCCAGGTAGAGGGGCAGGAGTGTAGGTAGTGAGTGTGTGTGTTGGGGATGGGGTTGGGGGCTGCTGCAGGGGTCCCAGTGAGTGATAAGGGAGGCTATAGGGCAGTCGGAACATCTTAGAGTCCATGGCTGGAGGACAGGGTTGTGAGCAAGAGGAGGCCTCAGGCCCTGGTCCTAGGTTTCTAACTTTAGCCACTGGGTAGACCAGATGTTTACAGGGCTGGGAAGTCAAGGGTTATCTGGGGTTTGCCAACCAACTTGAGAATCTCAGAGCCATAAGATCGTCTGGTGGATCTGCACAAGAGGGTAAAGTCAGGCCAGGGCACAGAGCCCACGTAGCTCCTACCCATCCCGCTGTCCTAGGGAGATCCAAGCCTGGCTCCTGCCACTCACCAGCCCCGTGTTGTCCGTCCACTGGAAATCCCTCTCCACGATCCTGTCATTCAGGCCGATCCACGTGTTTTCACGCCCAAAGCCTGTGAGGTGGGGCATCCTGAGGGCTGGGTGCCCATCCCTCCCCAGCCTGGGATGTGGGCTGGAGGAGCGGTCGAAGGTGTGGGAAGGGAGGAGCCCAGCCCTTCCCCCAGCCTCTGTGTGGGCTCGCTCCCCCCTCCCCTCGCTTCCCACACAGAGGGGAGTGGGAGGGGGAGGGAAGCATGAAAAAAGCTGGGATTAGGCTCCAGTCTTGCCATGATCTGTGGCTTAAACAAACAGCCAGAAGAAGGAATCAACAGAGACGCATCAGATCTTTTGGAAAAGGAGAGTAAGGGATAGGAGAACTAGCAGTGGGGTCGGACAGGGCAGGCAGATGACCGACCGAGTGAGGGCATTAGTCACTGAGTGTCATCGAGGATAAGCATATGTTTGATTACGATGGAGGGGGAAAACAACAACAACGACGATGAGGGAATGAACAAATGAAGGAATTAACAGGGGAGGGGATGGGGGAAATGAGGATAATTGGATGGATGAGCAAATGGCGTGGGGATAATGAATAAATCAATAAATGCCAGATTTAATTGATGCAACGCTCTTTTTCTAGATTTCTGCAGTGCTCCATCCTCATTTCATCCCCCACATCACAGATGCCTCTTCATTGCCCTCTTTCCCCTGACTCTGTTCTGTCATTTGTGCACTCAGGACCAGCTAAATTATAGTATAGACTTATTTAATTAGATATTTACTTGTTTGCCTATAGCCCCCACAAGAATGTCAATCCTCAAAGACAGGACAATCTGTGTCTCACTCACCGCTGTGTCCCAGCGCCTGGAATGGTGCCAGCACATACTCAGTAAATTTTTGGTGAATGAATGAATGAAGTGAATAAATGGAACGACGAGCGGATAAACGGACACGTGAATTCAAGGGGTCAGGGCCAGCATGAATGCACATAGCTTCCAAAAGGTAGTGTCTTCAGGACCCTAGGGGATGTCCTGGCAAAGGGACAGCAAGGGCCACCCTGCCCACCCCAGCGTCCCTACTGTTAATGAAGCTGTGTTCCTCAGGTGAGTGGATGCTTGTCAGATGGCCAGCCCGGCGGCGGCAGTCCCTCTCGGCGTCCTCCCACGCCCGTCGATGGGCAAAGTAGCGGTAGCAGTGGCCTTGGAACTTGTGCCAGCCATGGTCACAGCCCTCCGTGTCTGGGAGGTGGGATGGGAGTGTGAGGGAGACTGGCCTTGGGCCAAGGCCCACCCTCCTGGCCATGAGCACAGCCAGTGTGCCAGAGAGAGGACCAAACCCAAGGTTACTGTGGGGCCAGATCACCCCTCTTCCTGTCCCCATCCCCCAGAAGCTCTGCCCTCCCCGCACCCCGTCATCTCTCCCCTCCCATATTCACTTCTCTGTTGCAGGAAGAGATTCAACTGGAGATCTTTACACCCATCCCTCTCATCCCAACTCTGATGTCTCCTTCTCTGATTGGCCCGCATACTCTGTGTGGCCCTGGGGAACTCAGGAAATGGATCTCAGGACGTCCTAAAATTTCTCTCCTACCAAAAGGCTCAGATAGATATTTTTCCCAAAGAGCTATACAAATGGCCAATAAACACATGAAAAGATGCTCAACATCATTAGCCATTAGGAAATGTAAATCCGAATCATCATGGGACACCACCTCACACCCACTAGGAGGGCTAAAATTAAAAAAAAATTAAAAATAGGGGTGCCTGGGTGGCTCAGTGGGTTAAAGCCGCTGCCTTCGGCTCAGGTCATGATCCCAGGGTCGTGGGATCGAGCCCCGCACTGGGCTCTCTGCTCTGCAGACAGCCTGCTTCCTCCTCTCTCTCTCTGCCTCTCTGCCTACTTGTGATCTCTGTCTGTCAAATAAATAAATAAAATTGTAAAAAAATAAAATAAAAAATAAAAAGGGAAACACCAAGTGTTGGCGAAGATGTGGAGAAACTGCAACCCTCGTACATTGCCAGTGGGAATGTAAAATGGGGCAGCCACTGCGGGAAACAGCCTAGCAGTTCCTCCAAACGTTGAATACAGCACTGCCGTGTGACCCAGACATTCCAACCAGGAGTAACCGAAAAGAATGAGGTGAGAGAAAAGGAAACTCGTGTCCAAACAAAAACTTACACATGAATGCTCACAGTGGCACTCTTCACATTAACCACAAGGGGGAACAACCCAAATAGCGACCAAGTGATGAACAGATAAGGAGAATGTGGTCGATCCCCACAATGGAATATTACTCAGCCATAAAAAGGAATGGAGCCCTGATTCACACGACGATGTAGATACGTTTTGAAAACATGCTGAACGAAAGAAGACAGACACAAAATGACACACAGTGCGGGATTCCATTTATATGAAACGTCTAGAACAGGCAAATCCATAGAGACAGAAAGGAGATCAGTGGCTGCCACGGGCTGAGAGAGGAGGATGGGGAGTGACTGCTCATGGATACAAGATTCCCTTTCGGGGTGACAAAAATGTCTTGGAAATGGCTAGAGGTGGTTGTTGCACAACATTGTGAATGTACCGAATGCCACTGGATTGTCCACTCTAAGGTTAATTCTGTTATGTGAGTTTCATTCCCAAATGACAACTGGTCATCTGTTCAACCCACGGCCATAGAAGCAGAGATGGAGACCTGAAGCACGGGAGGGGCAGGCGTGGCCGAGCCACCAAACCCACTTCTTGGCACTACTTCCGGGGTCTTGGGAAAGACTCACCTTTCTCGCAGAGGCTGCCCCCATAGCTGGGGAGGCAAAGGCAGATGAATGTGTTCACCTCGTCGATGCAGGTGCCTCCGTTCTCACAGGGGCTGGAGACGCAGTCATCAATATCTGGAGGGGTGGGACAGAGTCAGAGGTTGGCCTCCCCTTGGCTCCCAGGCCCCACAAGGAACCAGGCAGAAGATGAGGTCATGATCCTACCATCCGTCCTGGGCCGGAGGGAACCAACGGTGTGGTCTGCACAGCTGGCCCAAGGACTCTGGAGGTCAAGGGGAGGAACCCCACGCAATTAACATGAGTTAGCATTATTGAAAGCAGATGTCGCTGGGCCAGCCGAGGGCCAGGGTGTGTGGAATGTTCCACTGGACTTCGGAACAGTGAAGGTAATGCTCTGGCAACCAGACACAAAGAATGTCGAAGATGGAGGGTCTTTTCAGAAGGCGAAACTTAGGGGAATCGAGATCCAGAGCATTTGCAAGGACACGCACTGAGGCAGGACGCTGTTTATAGGTAGAGCTAGCTATCATTTGAGGTCTCCTAACAACTCCTGTGTAGACAGTGCCCAGGATTTGTATACCTTGGGCAAGTCACTTCCCCTCCCCGGGACTCTTTTTAATTTTTGCAAAGTGGTGATGAAAAGAGCACCTTCTCAAGGGTGATTATAAGTGGAGGGTTGGTGAAAGAGCTCAAGAAATCACACTGCTTATGTTTATTGTTATAATTCTGTAATTAGTGTGATTGTGAAGTCAATGAGGTAGTGTGCAGAGGTCAAGACTGATAGCATTTACAGTTGTTGTTAAATTTTCGTAATTTTTCCTATTTCCTGTGTTGAGCTTTAAGGCTCAGAAGGGCCCCCTCCGATCTGGGAGAAGTCCGAGCCTTATTGTTTATCTTCCCCTCTCATCCCTGCCTGATAGTAATGGGAGGCAGCACACCTGAGCCTTGGTCCCCAGGACAAGAGCTCAGCTGTTTGGTGCTGGTTCAGCAAATTGGGGCTGACTTATTAGCTCCAAGGAGAGGGGGAGGGGAAGGGAGCTTCTGAAGCCAGCCTTTTTTTATCCCTGAGTCCTCCTCGGGATGTCCACTGGGGTAGACCCCAGGGCTCGGATTCAAGCAAGTCTAGGTTCCCATCCTGAGTCTGGGGCACTCACCAATCTCACAGTTCTCCCCGGCGAAGCCCTGGTCACAGCTACAACCGTACATGGTACCGTTGGCCTTACAGGTGCCCCCATGCAGGCAAGGGTTGTTCTCGCATGGATCCAAGGTGGCTGCAGAATGGACATGTAGTGTGGAGAGGAGGCATGCCACCACGTTGCCTGCTTTCCCAGAAGCCAGACCTAAGACTCCCAAAAAACCCTTTCCAGGGAGTCCCCTCTATAACTTCCAGTAGGCAGCTACCGATCTCCTCTTGCATGCTCTTGTGATGAGGAGCTTACTCCCCTCAGGAACTGCCCAGAACATCAGTGGGCCACTCTGCTTATGTACACTGACATAACGGGAATGGACTTCCTGAAGCTTCTTTTTGGAAGTCTCCTAGGATGTGGGTGTAAGTGCCTCTCTGACCCATCCCTCTCTTCGAGGCATGCCCTAATGGTCATCGTACTTCTCTCAGTTTGGAGCACAGAGGTGGACATGAGGTTCCAAGTGGGGTATAAGCAGCACTGGCAATAGTGGGAATCATCACCTCCCTCATTCTGGTGGCTCAATCTTTTTTGATGCAACCTCAGTGGTTATACTACAGAGAGGTGGTGGATTATAGTAGTTCTAACCATGGGCTCTGGATTTAGAGAGGTTAGTTCAATCCCTGGCTCTGCCACTCACTAGGGACCCTGGACAAATTACTTCTCTGAATTTCAGTTGCCTCATCTACAAGATAGAAATCAAAACAATTCATCCCTCTCCCAGTCACGACCATAATGTCGTGTCTGGCTCTGTCTATATCAATCTGAGGCATCTTGAGGAGTCTCAGCATTGCTCGGTATGGACTGGGCACTCAGGGGGCAGTGAGGAATATGTGTCCTTGTCTCCCTCACCCACCATTTCCCCCCATCAGCTGGGTTTCCCTGGAGGCAGCTGAGTCTCCCCTCGGCCTCTCTGAGGCCCAGATGCCTTGGTAGGTGGTCTCCACCCTGAGGCCTGGTAGGAGCAAAGCAAGAATTCTCATCTTATCCCAGGCCAACCTCCCATCTTCTACTGCAGACACTAGAGCCATTGCCCAGAGAAAAGCAGGGCCTAGCTTAAAGTCACACAGCAGAACAGTACAAGAACCAAGTCTGGTCTCCAAGATTCTGGAAGTTTAAGGGCCTCTCCCTGGCCCCTGAAATCTAGAATTTGTTTCTGTTTTTCCTGGTCTGAGGCCTCCCAAGAAACTGAGATGGTAATAACCAGTTGGCTTCCTCCCTGGTCTGATCTCTGCTGTCACCCTCTATGAGCTGTTCTCCC
Organism: Taxidea taxus jeffersonii; assembly: GCA_003697995.1. Taxonomy (NCBI): domain Eukaryota; kingdom Metazoa; phylum Chordata; class Mammalia; order Carnivora; family Mustelidae; genus Taxidea; species Taxidea taxus. The sequence goes on along the minus strand of RCUC01116190.1, from coordinate 14,618 downwards.
CATAGTCGCCAGAGAGAGCCTATGTAACCTGAGTCAGGTCACATCCCTCCTCTGCCTAGGTCCCTCCATGGCTCCCCATTACCCTCAGAGGAAAAGCCAAAGTCCTCACTGCAGCCCACAGGGCCCTGTGTGATTTTTTCCCAACCTCTCCCTACCCCACCTCCTCCTTTCTTCCCCTGGCTCATTCTGTTCCAGCCAGACTGGCCTTGCTGTTCCTGCTACATGCCAGGCAGGGTCTGCCTTTGTCCAGGTTATTCCCTCTGCCTGGAATGCTCTTCCTCTCGATCTCTGCATGGCTCTTGCCTCACCTTTTCCCGGCTTGTTCAGATTTCACATAATTGGAGAGGTCTTTCTGACTCCCCCTTTCCACTATGAGAAAACTCCCACTGGGATACCCCACCCTTTGCTTTATTTTTCTCTTTTGCCCATATCACTTTCTAATCCCCCATATAACTTGCTTATTTACTGGGGTCATCATTACTGGTCTGTGTCTTCCCCGAGAGCACTGATGCTCCACATGGCAGCCACATATAGTTATTCAAGTTTAAATTAAAATGGAATAAAAGTAAAAACACAGTTTCTCAGTCACACGAACCACATTGCAAGGACTCAGTAAGCACACGTGGCTGGTTGCTACCATGTTAGACAGCACAGCTCTGGAACATTTCTGTCATTTTAAAGTTCTAGAATGCTGCCCTAGAATGTCAGCTTCCGGGGGACAAGGGACTTGGTCTCCAGATGGGGCCTGAAACACAGCACGCACTCACTAATTCCTTGTTATATGAATGCAGGTAGCTGCTGGCCCTTCTGTCACTCACAGACACCCATGCCTGTCCGCGGGGTGGTGGCATGTGCCCCGTGGATGGCCAGAGGGGCCTGTGGCTGGATTGATCTGTCCCTGTTACCATCCCAGCACGTGTATGCACACGCATGGGGCTGCCGGGCGCTGGGACGCGTGAGCCCCGCCAGGTGCCCCGAGCTGCCGACACCTACCCACGGGCTGGCGGTGACTCAGTCGCTCACTGGTGCTGCGTTTATTTTTGGCTTCATTAGCATTTCTGCTACAAGCGGGCGGGTGGGTAGGCACTTGGGTCTCCCCCAGCGTTGGCTGCCTCCCTCTACCCAGGCTGCCACTGAGTTCAGTCTGGAGCCAAGAACCCAGCAGAGTCCAAGACAGATGCAGCTATGGTCTTGGGGGCTCCACCCAAAGCCCTTTCCTTAGCACCCCATCCATGATTTTCCCCTCCTGCCTCTCTGAGCACCCCCTTCTGTAGCTCCTCTGGCTTTCAGCCTTCTTTCGTCTGCCTATCCCTTGCCACCAGTCTCTTCTCTGCTCCTTCCCTGGGTGAGCTCACCCCTTCCCCAAGACCTGGGGTGTTTGTCTGTTTCTGATACCAATGAAATATGCACCGTGCGACCTAGTGTCCAGGACACACTGTTGTCCAAAGGCCTGGATTCAAATCTTAGCATTTATGCTCTCCTCAGCGGCATGATTCGGCTGAAGCCACCTGACTTCCCTGTGCCTCAGTCTCTCCATCTGTAAAGTGAGGATCGTGCTAGGACTTGTTCCACACGGACATTATAAGGATGGACCAAGCTGATTCCAGTAAAGACCTCAGAACAAGGGGCGCCTGGGTGGCTCAGTGGGTTAAGCCTCTGCCTTTGGCTCAGGTCATGATCTTAGGGTCCTGGGATTGAGCCCCACATCAGGCTCTCTGCTCAGCAGGGAGCGTGCTTCCCCACTCTCTCTCTGCCTCCTTGAGATCTCTCTCTCTGTCAAATAAATAAATAAAATATTTTCTAAAAAATCAATTGATCCTAAAAAGAAGGGTTTAAAAAAAAAAAGACCTCAGAACAAGCCAAGCAAGCAACAAGCGCCAATAAGCCTCAGCCCTTATGGAGGCTTGCGCCCTGCCCAGAGTCCGCTTGCCTCTTGGGCATCCGAGAAAAGGGGATGATGGGGGCGCCTGGGTGGCTCAGTGGGTTAAGCCTCTGTCTTCGGCTCAGGTCACGATCCTGGATCAAGCCCCGCATCGGGCTCTCTGCTTAGCAGGGAGCCTGCTTCCCCCACTCTCTCTGCCTACTTCTGATCTCTGTCTGTCAAATAAATAAATAAAATCTTTAAAAAAAAAAAGAAAGAAAGAAAAGGGGATGATGCCGTCTTGGACACCGCCCAGAGGTGATGGGGGGAGGGGTGGTGGAAGATAGAACCCTGCCTCTGCTATTTGCAGCACGGCCACACTTGGCCTTCAAAAAAGGAGCAAGTGTAAAACCAGTTGTGTTAATAAGAGTGTTTTGCAACTCAGAAAAAAGTGTCTTTTAATTAGCTCCTGCTTTTTTTTTTTTAAACCTCAATTAACCAAAAAGGGAAAAAAAAAAAAAAAAGCCAGCATTTGCTGGCTGAGCTGGCGGGCCTACCAGGCCCAGGAGAACCGGGCATTCAGCTTTCTCTGGACACCCCTGGACAGAGAGAAGTTAAGGCTTTCACACACTTGGGCTCTGACTGAAGTCTGGCTACTCACTAGGAGGCAGACATACTTCTCTAAGTCTTATTTTGGTCTCTATAAAGTGGGGGTGATGCCCACCCCTCCTGCCTCTTCCCAGTACCCATTTTCCCTATGGCTCAAGGGCCCCCATGATCCGCACTGCTGAATCCCACTTGCAATTCCCACTTGAACAAAAAGCCCTTCCTGCCATGCCTCCTCCCTGAGTCCCTGGGAATAACCGTCCCTCCCAGCGCTGAGCTCCCCGGCCTCTTGTCCCTCAGGCCTGACCACAGTGGGCTAGATGAGGTCACAAGCTTTGAACTCACCCTCCTCTGCACTCCCATTTGCAGGGGTCCCTGGCAGGGTCGGCTCTTCTCCACTCGCTGCCTCTTCCCAGAAGCTCTCCACACCTGGGCTCCCTGCCAGGACCTCCAGCTCAAATTCCTCTGGGCCCAGGGAGGCAGGCAGAAGGGTGCTGGGGGAGTCCCCTGGCACTGTAGGCACTCCTGAGGAAACCGAGGCAGGCTTGTCCACGCTGGCTGCCGTTGATGTCCAAGAAGGAAAAACCAGCTCCTCCAGGGGGCTGCCCTCATGTGAAGGGGCCAAGGCTCCCGGTGTTCCGGGGGTCACCATCTGGCCCTCTGGCTCTGGATGGGGTTGGGAGCTTGAGGAGGCCACTGTGGACATGGCCAGGACCCCAACCTTGTCCCCCTGGTCCAGGGACCAGGGGGACATCGCCATGCTTGAATCCACAGCCACTTGAGGGCTCAAGGTAGGGCTTTCGGCTCCCTCAACTATGTGGGATCCAGGTTCCCAAATCCCACCAGCATCACTGGGATCCAGTGTGGCTGTGGAATCTGTGGGCTCCAATGTGGCTTCTCCATTTATAGGGGCCCAAGGCTCCGAACTTGGGGTGACCCCAGGAATCAAGAAGACTCTGGGGCCCCCTGAGGGCGCTGATGGGGAGAGGGAGTCCAGCCCGTCAGTGTGCAGTGAGGGCCACGTGTCCTGTGCCTCATCCATGATGGCCTGAGAGCTGGAACTGGGGCTTTCTGCTGTGCTGAAGACCCCAGACTCAGACTCCGAGATGTCTCTCACTTCTGTGGGCTCAGTGGCTATCTCGGCAGGATAGAAATCTTCTGCCACATTCCTGTCCACAGAAGCTTGTGGACTGGATCTGGGGAGCTCAGTTTTGCTGAACCCAGTAGGGCGGGTCTCCCCCATTTCTCCAAAGTCTGTCCTGGGATGGTCAGGACTGGCTCCGGCTTGCGCGTCTGTGTCTGTCTGCGAAGAAGCTACTGGACGTCCTGCTTGGTGGCTGCCGACTGTCGGGGATGCGGCCTCTCTACTCTGTCCTGTCAGGACTGAGGAGAGGGACAGGGAATGCTCCTCTGGGTGGATGTGGTCCTGGGGGACAGCCTCAGTCTCTGAGGCAGGAGAGGGTGGACCAGTGGCCATGCCCTCACTCTGCCCCTTGACCCTGTCGGCCTGTGTGGGGAGGGGTGTAGGTTGTGAATGTAGCCACAATTTCGGGGCACGAAGCATGGCCATGACAGGGAGGTCTGGGGAAGAGACCACAGGGGACACCCCCCAGGAGGCAGTCCTGGGGCCTTCTGAGGAGCTGGGTGCCAGGGCAGTGGCCTCTGAGGGGGACCAGGGCAGGTCAGGAGCGGCTGGCCTCACACTGGGACTCTTGGCTTCCTCTAGATTCAGGCCAAGGACCCTGCTGGGGCCTGGGATGCTAGGTGGTACAGCAGTTGGGGGCCACAGCCAGGGGTCTGGGGAGCTCCTGCCACCAGGGAAACCTGAAACAATATCAACAAGAGTAATTCGAATTATCTCTCAGCGGTGCCTTCTGTTGAGTCCCCTTGGCCCAAGGAAGAGGGGGCTTCTGAGGCTTGGTGAGGCCAGGGGACCCAGCTGGGATTTGGAGCCTCTTCCTGAGTCCCCCTCAGACCACTCCCCAGCAGGTCCCACCTCCCCCTTGAACCTCACTCACCACCTTCAGGCCCATCCACTTCATTGGTCAGCACGGCCCAGGGGCTTTGGCTCTGGGTCTTCCCTGGGGTTTCTGTGGCTCCCGTGGCCAGCAGAGGCTCCACATGATTCCCAGCAGCCTCTGGGGTTGGGGGCTGGGTGCCGTCCTCAAGCCCCATCTCCAGGCCTTGCTGCAGTTCCTGCTGCTGGAAGTGGCGCCCGTTCAACCCTTTAAAGCGTCCCCTCCTCCTGGGTATGGGGCCAGTAGGAGTGGCCTCCGTGTGTGTGCCCACGGCAGTGCTAGGGCCGCTAGGGCTGGGGGCCACTGTGCTCAGCCACACTTCTTCAGTTTCCAGGGTGGGGCTTGAGGCTAGCATGAAGCCTCCAGAGGCAGGGCTGGGGGTCTCCTGAGACTCCTGCTTCCCTGCCAAGATCAGAGGCTCTTCCTCCCCACTGGACACTACAGGTTCCTGGAAGTCGGGGGTGACCATCTCCTCCCCAATGCTGGGCTCTAGTTCTTGTGTTGGGGGCCCTTCTGCTGACAGAATCTCCCCCTCATCCCCAGATGAGGGGGTCTCTGGGTCTCCATGTTGATGTGGTGTAGGGTGATGAGCTGTGGGAGAAAGCCAAAAAGGTTGTGTCAGGTCCAGGGGCTGACTGGGAAGTTCTACCTGAAATCTACTCCCATTCCAGCATGCTGAGGCACAGACCTTTGTATCTGTCTCTCTGTGCCCCTCTGTCTGAAACTTCTGAGTGGTTTCTGAGATTCCCTCAGACTGAGAGAGGGAGGTGTGAAGTTATCACCCCCACTGTTCAGGCTAGGACCCACTGTCAAGGTCAGTCAGGCCTTCACCCCAGGGCTGGCTCATCCCAGAGCTCATTTCCAAGGATCTCTCCTCCATCTGGGCTCAGCCTCCACTAGAAGGCAAAACTCCCAGGGGCGTGGCCTTGACCTGCGTGTGTCAGCTCGGGGCGGGCCCTTAAACGCACCTCGGAAGCAGTAGGCATCGAAGCGTTCTCCGGGCGCCGGGAAGCCGGTGCGGTTGGCGAAACGGTAGACAGTGCGCACGCCCGGGGCTGGGCCCCCGCAGCGCCGGCGCGGCGTCTGGATCGGGTAGCGCACGCTGCCATCGGCCAGCCAGCCCGGGTCGCACTGGTCCAGGCCCTCATGCCAGGCCAGGTGCAGCTGTCCCACCGAGGCTAGCACAGCGCCCTGGCGGCGGCACTGGGCACGCGCGCCGGCCAGTGTCAGGCGGCGGGCCGGGCCCACGTAGAAGACCTCGCCTGCGGGAAAGCACGGGCCAACATCACGCGGGCCTGGAGGATCCTTCCCCAGAGCCCGGGAAGGGGGTCCCACTCTAAACCCCAGCTGGTCGGGTTTGGATGATGGCTAAACCAGGCAGGTACAGCCACAGCTGTGCTCACCCTGACCCGTCTAAGTCTTTACCTCTCATGCAATGCTAAGAGAAGGGCCTTAACTTCTTTTTACAAACAGGGTAACTCAGGCCCTTGAGTGTGCTGGGCTTCAGAAAAACGGAGGGCCTTGGCGAGGGGGCGCTCAGAGAGGAAGAGGACGGGAGGGAGAGGGGCCAGGGAGGAGGAGAGGCTCAGAGAAGGGACAGGGTCTCAGAGAGAGGGAAGGGGCACAGGGAAGGAGAGAGGCTCAGGGAGGGTAGGAAAGCTCAGAAAGGGGTGAATTCAGATACTGGTTGCAGGTTTAGAGAAGGATGAGACTTAAGAGAGCTAGGCAAGGATTTAGGGACGCGTGGGGGTTGGGGAGGTAACCAGGGCTCCGGGAAGTGGGGTGGGGTGTCCTGCCAGCCCCAGACTTACCCCCCAGCTCACGGGCAAAGCAATACACATCGTAGAGTTCCCGTGGGTCGCGCCTCCCATAGCTCCTTACCCCTGGAAGGCTGCTACGGTCACCATAGCAACCAGGACGGGACTGGGTGATGGGATACCTGACAAGACAAGGAGGGGGTCCCTGTCAAATATGTGAGCCTGGGGCTCCCCCATGACCATCCTTCCCCAGGGTCTAGGTCTCCATGTCCCCTGACTCTGTGTGTCCCCTCACCGAACGGTGCGGTCAGAAAGCCACCCGGCATCACAGTTGTCAAAACCATCTTCAAAGGCAGCCTGTAGGTGCCGTGGGGCTGCAATGGTGGCCGAGCTGAGACGGCAGGCCTGCTGGGCCTCTGCGAACGTCAGTGCATAGCGATCCTGAGCTGCCCGGTAGTGGAACACAACACCTGTGGGGGAACATTCAGGACAGGGGCTGATTTATGCTGGGATCTTCAAGAACAGACCTCCCTCTTGCAGAATGCCCCTTCCCCTGGTTTGATAATAAGAGACCTGCTCCCCTATACTGCCCTGTACCATGCCAGACTGATATGCCCCCGTTTTTAGATAGGGAAACTGATAAAAATGGACATAAAGGGCTGCAGTATGTCAAAGGTTTACCATGTAAAAAGCATTTATAAGCTTTTGTCATTGAAATCTTATAATAACACTATGATTAGCCCCATTTCCAGAGGAGAAAACTAAGGCTAAGAGAGGCTGAGGGACATGTCCAGTTCCACACAGCCCGTGTGAGGCACAGCCAAAATTCATATCCAGGATGGTCTGGCTTCAAAGATAGCACTCTCCATGGCCAGGTTTAGACCCTGGGAGTGACAGGAGGCATGGAGAAGAATGAGAGAAATTCTGCCTTTTAAGAAATAAGTACATGCTGGCACCTGGCTGGCTCAGCTGGTTGAGCATGCAACTCGACCTCGGGGTTGTGAGTTCAAGCCCCACACTGGGTGTGGAAATTACTTAAAAATAAAATCTTAAGGGGCGCCTGGGTGGCTCAGTTGTTAAGCATCTGCCTTCGGCTCAGGTTATGATTCCAGTGTCCTGGGATAGAGCCCCGCATCGGGATCCCTGCTCACCAGGAAGCGTACTTCTCCCTCTCCCACTCCCCCTGCTTGTGTTTCCCTCTCCCGCTCTGTCTCTCTCTGTCAAATAAATAAAGTCTTTTTAAAAAGCGGGGGGGGGGGGATTAAGTATATGTATTGATAGAGGAAGCTATGGGAAATGGCAATGGGAGATCAAGTGTTTCTTGCTCAGCCTGGAAATGGAGTCATGGAAGACTTCCCGGAGGAGGTGACATGCAAGTCAGGTTTGAAACATCAATAATGGGCTGTGACTGAAATTCTGATTTAGGGATGAAAGAAATAGCTGAGCAAAACAAAGGAATGAAACATTTTATTCTCTTTTATCAGAGCCCTTGGAAGGCTCTCAGTTATGATTTTATCCCCAGCACCAGACTAGCATATGGTAGGTGCTCAATAAATGTTTCATTGAATGAATCGATTGAACAAGCCCAGAGGTGGAATTTACTTCCTTCCTCATTTACCAGTTCCCTACAAGCTTTATCAGTTTTGAGCAGCAAGGCCTTGGAAAAGGGATAGTTGGCTGACCAATGAAATATGCAGTGAGACACTGTTGGGTGGGGGAAGACTGGGGATGCAGGGACTTGCCCATGGCCAGCAAAGGTTAAGGGAAACCAACTTCCCAGCAAGCATCCACAGGATGTTTTCCACATAACACGCATTCACTGAGTCCTTTGTCAATTACCTTTTTATGCTTCAACTGTGCCACACCCTGTTCTAGGACTTTGCTTTAATAATCAAAAACATTTTTTGTTTTGTTCACCTTGATCAGTTAGGAAAAGAAAAGCACAGGATATTTCAACAGAAGGAATTTAATACAGGAGTGGGTTAAACAGGTATTTGAGGACTGTTATTTACTTAAGATATTTTTTCAATTGACTTTAGAAAGAAAACCTCACTCTTTAAAACATAAATTTATTTTATTGTATTAAAAACATAAATTTATTGTAAAAGCAAATCTGTATTCCTATTTCAAATAGAAAGTCAATATACTCTGTCTTATAGGAAAGTAGGTAACCGTGAAAGGGACTTAAAGTTATAAAAGCCTATAAAATACTACAGTCCACAAGAGACTGAGCCAGAAGCTTCTCTCTCTTAGCTAAGAGAGAAGTGTGATAGAAAGGGTAGTCCTGGAGGAGATTTTCTTTGGGACTTTATGAGAAGACTTGAAAGAGAATAATTGTTCAAGGAGTGATCTCTAAGGTGACATTTTGTGGATGAGCTTCAGGCTCAGGCCCCCTCCCAGGCTTGTCCTCTCCCCTGCCCTCAACTGACCTGTCACCTCCAGGGGCACTAGGTCCTGCTCATCCTCGATGCCCCTTACCACCTGGCAGCGGTAGAGCCCAGAGTCGCTGGCCCTCAGTGGTCCCAGTAGCAGCGTCGCATTGGCCCGGCGCCGTGGGTAAGCAGGCAGGGACACGCGTCCCTGCCAGCCCTTGGCCACTCGAACCACGTTGTCCTTGGCCACCAGGATGGGCAAGTCCTGACGCTGGCCTGATGCAGCCCGCACCTTGGTCCACTTGATCCGAGGGGCTTCTCGGGCTGTACCTGGTCGTGGCCTCAGGGTGAAGAGACAGGGCAAGGCTACCAGCTCAGCCAGCGCGGCCCGAACTAACCCCGACCCCACTTTCTGCATGTGGAGCCCCTTGTTGATGGTCGCAGAGGCAGCAGCAGTGGCATCCTGTGTGCCTGGAGTGGAGAACATGGAAAGAGGACAGGACTCAAAGACAAGAACTAGCAGAGACTGTTATTTCCCTCACTTTATGGATGGAGAGACTGAAGCCAGAGAGAGTAGGTTGCCTAAAACGTCATAGTACAGTCAGCGGATCTGTGATGTGCACAGATCTGTGAGCAGAAGAGGTGTAATAGGGTCAGATCCCTTCATATTTCTGCCTCCACTCCAAAACCAGATCTTGGCTGCCAGGGGTTTGACTCTGTCACTGACTCACTGTGCGGCCATGGAAAAGTCACTGTCCTTCTCTGAGTCACAGTTGCTCCAAAAGTTAAGGAAGAGGCAGCCATGAGAAGGGAAATGTTTGTGTTTGTGGAGTACTTTCTAGATAATGGACACTCTATACATAGCAATCAGTTCATTTGATTTTCATAACCATAGGCTGAGGTAGCCATGTCTCATCGTGTTTCAAAGGAGTTGAGGAAACTGAGTCTCAGACACATCGCTGTACTTGCCTAAGACCACAGAACCAATCAGGAGGCATTTCTAATGCCTGGGCTTTTAACCACCACTGGGGAGATGCCAAGGAGAGTCACACATACCTTATTTCAATTGCCCCACCCATGGCAGGCATCACTAATCAATCTCTACACTATTCTCATTTTTTTTCTTTCCTCTCTCTCTTCAGCTCACCTCAGCAAAACAGTGAGAGGCAGGAACCTCCAGCCTCCGCTGGCAATGACTAAAAATAACCTCTCAGGTGTCTTGTTCGCTTTTGACTGTTCAAAGACCTTTTTCATCTATTCTCATTTTATTCTCCAGACCAAGCAAGAAAGCCAGCAGGAGAAGGCTCTAGAGTTAAAAAGCTTCCCCATCTTGTCAGTACCCCGGAACCCAACCTCTCCCACCCCACAAGCCCACTCACTCTGTTCCCCAGCCACAAACAGCAGCATCTGGAACATCAGGAGGCCTGAGGCCCAGACAGACGTGGCCCCCATCCTGGACCTGGAACAAGATGGAGAAGTGGAATGGGAGTGAGTGTAACCTTCCCAGACAGTGTGGAAGGACCAAGTCCTCCCACTCTATACATCTGGAAACTGGGGCTCAAAGCGGCTAGTGTGTCACTCAAGGTCACACAGTCAGCAAGCAAGGTTTGATCCAGGATCTAAGCCCAAGACCAGCTGACTTCAGAATCCCAACAAACAAATCTCACAGTCAGAAGCATGCATGCTGGAGTGAATCAGACCTGGGTTTATCTCTCTACCTGTTCTTTGCTGTGTGACCTGGAGAAAGTAGATTAGCTTCTCTGTGCCTTGGTTTCTTTGTAGGTTAGACAAGGATAACATCAGGTAATTGAAAGGAACAGATGCATAAATACAGTCGATACATATAAAATGTCCAGAACTGGGGCATCGGGTGGCTCAGTTAGTTAAGCATCTGCCTTCAGCTCAGGTCATGATCCCAGGGTACTGGGATCAGGCCCCGCATTGGGTTCCCTGCTCTATGGGGAGCCTGCTTCCCCTTCTCCCTGCCATTCCCCCTGCTTATGCACTCACTCACTCTCTCTGTCAGATAAATAAATAAAATGCCTAGAACCACTTCACATGAAGGAGTAAATTTGAGCTGTTGTTATCATTATTTTTAAAAATTATTTATTTAGGTGATCTCTACAGCCAACCTGAGACTCAAACTCATGACCATGAGATCAAAAGCCACATGATTGGGGCACCTGGGTGGCTCAGTGGGTTAAGCCTCTGCTTAGCTCAGGTCATGATCCCAGAGTCCTGGGATCAAGCCCCGCGTTGGGCTCTCTGCTCGCCAGGGAGCCTGCTTCCCCCCTGCCTCTCTCTGCCTACTTGTGATCTCTGTCTGTTAAATAAATAAACAAAATATTTAAAAAAAAGCCACATGCTCTTCCAGTTAAGCTACCAGGCTCCCCTGAGCTATTGTTATTATTATTATTGACATTAACACAGCCAAGATAAAAATCCCATTTTTCAGGTTGGCCTCACCCATAAGACTGGGGTTTCCTAAAGGGCAGCAGTCAGTCCCAATCTGCCTGGGGTCCCCAGTCCTGGCAATAGGCTGGCCTCCATGCCTGCCTTTAATCTGAGTTTGCTGACTGACACGATTCTCAGCTTCAATTCCAGGATTTGGTTGTCGCCAAGATTCTATTCTTGGTTTCTGGGATTTTTGAGAAGCTGCCAAGTCCCAGCTGGAGGAAGGGGCCTCACCCCTGCCCACCCCAACCTCTTTCTGACTTCATAACACCTAGTGAAACCTCCTCCTAGGTCCACAGAGTAACTCCATTTGTGGGTCCAGCCTTCTCCAGGGGTTGTGGCCCTCCCGGCATAAAAATGGACAATTACTGAGTGCCACCCATAAGGCCCAATCCAGGCACTGGGACACAGCAGTGCCCTTCTGGGTTTCACATTCCTCCAAAGATTAGAAACTTTGGGGAGGTAGTCCCTCCCCGATGTGTTCCAACCCTCTGTACCACTCCCCTCACTGGGGCTCAGGAGGTAGGGACAGATGGCAAGTTAGAGCACACTCTATAAACCCAGCTTTTGCACCCTTACCCCAATAAAAGGATAGCCCTGAGAAAGGGAGTGTAGAGAGAGCCAGAATGGGGGCTGTGTAGGACAGCTAGTCCCATCCCCAACGGCCTTTCTCAGATCCCAGAGGCCCTACGGGGAGGCCAGCCAGGGACCTATCCGTGGTGCTGAACTCTGGGGCGGCAATGAGGGGACACTGCCCAGAGGGGACACTGCCACTTGGTCTCCTTGCCTTCTTCTGGCAGCACCTCCAGCCCAGAGAGGGCTAGCGGTTTGCCTAAGGCTGCACAGCAGGGCAGGATCCAGACCCCAAGATGGTGTCCCCAGTTACCAACCCGTAAATCTCAGCAACTTCTCTCTCCATTCCAGGCTGTCCTCATCTCTCCACCTTGGAACCCTGAATAAGTGTGGAGTTCCCTGATGGCTGTTCAAGGCCTGGCAGGGTGGGGTAGGACTCTGGACTGCACCTGCCCCAAGACAGCTTTAGGAGGGGGCGAGTTCAGAGAATACACACACACACACACACACACACACACACACACACTGTATGATTAAAAGCACAGACTACATTCAGGGGTGCTTGGCTAGTTCAGTTGGAGGAGCATGTGACTCTTGATCTGAGGTCATGAGTTCAAGCCCCACATTGGGTGTAGAGATTAAGTAAGAATAATAAAAAAAAAGCTCTGCCTCTACTTTTCATACATTGTATGATCCCTTAAACATGCTGCTTCATCATCCTCAGTCTCCCCACCTGTAAAATGGGGATCACCCAGCATGTACCTCATAGGGTTATGGTGAGGATGGAACAAGCTAAGACTTGTGACATGCTAGAAATGTCAAATTAAAAATCAGCTTTTTGTATACAAAGCCTCATGTACACACATAAATGTACAGAGGTGATCCAACAGAGTGGCAGTTTCAGGTGCACCCTCCCACGTGCACACATGCCCTCCCAGATGCACTCTGTTCCCTCTACTTGCACCCTCACACGCCCACACCTCTTCTCTTAAAATACCTCCTCCCCAGAGCAGCCAGAGGTGAGCATTTACACAGCTGTCTGGGGCTCGTCCCCTCATGAATAATGCACAAGCCTCATGCATATGCAAACAGGGGCCTGTGGGGCCTTGGAGGAGGGGCGGGGCCCGAAAGAAGTGTGTGTGTGTGTGTGTGTGTGTGTGTGTGTGTGTGTTTATCCCTCCCTCATACCCACCTCCTGTCTTAGTGGGGACTGAATGTGGGTGAGATTGCCAGCAGGCATTTTTGTGCATGCCTAGATGCGCGTCGGGATACTGTGTCCAGGCAAGGATATGAACTTGTGCCCTGTAATGTATGGATGTGTGCACGGGTCTGCAGCCGCTCTGTGCACTGTGTGGAGCATAGGAGACCCATTGTGGTCTCTGGGTGTGCAAGTCCGAGTGCCCCTCTGCAGGGGCCGTGAGCACATGTGTATTTCTAGCCTTGGAGTCTGGGCATATTCATGAGCATGGGCATGACCGTGGAACTCCTCAGAGGAGAATGGAAACCAGGCTCAATAAACCATCTCAAGCTGCCCCTGGGGAACCTGAACCCTAGTGTGTCTCCCCGTTAGCTCCCCAACTCTGCACACAGACCATATCTTACACCCCATGCTCAGGGTCCACACCAATCACACGGAGAGGACCCCCTTTCTGTACATGCAGCCACATACCCCAGACTCAGAGCCTGTGAGACACACGCGCACACTCGGATTCACAGTGACATTAACAAAGAGAGACAATATGGGCACTTACAAGGCAGGCAGCACGTCTTCTGCACAAAGACACACACCCACAGTCTCAGGCTTTCCACATAAGCCCCTTGATGAGGCCATGCCAGCAGACACAGTTCCTCACACACACTCACACATGGTGATGCCAGCCCCTGGCACAGACCAGGCGGGATAAATGTGGCCTTGGTGACTGGCGGGCACACATCATTTTGCCACCTGGTGATGTGGCCCCTGGCATAAGTTTCCTGACAAAGAAACAATCTCAGTCATGTTAGAGTCACAGAGGACCCCAGACCCTCCGTGGGCACACAACATCTCTCAGCATGGGGTAGACACACACACACACACACAAAACCCCCACCTCCTGGGGCGGGGGCACCTTCCATCTGGGAATGTCCCTGAGCCATCGAAGGTGCTGGGTTCTGAGGTCCCATGATCTGCCCACCCCTCCCTCTCTGCCCTTCCCCCACATCCCCCGCTGGGGCCCAGCGCCAACCCTCTCTTCATCCTGGCTGTCTCCCATTAATGCTGCTGAGAGGAACAAAGCCCCGTGCATAGAAATGGGGGTTGCTTCTCCCTAGGCTGGGCCTGGGGTCCCAGTCCCCTACTTTTTAGTGCCTATGCCCCCAAACCAAGCCAGGACTTCCACAAGCATCTCTGTGGGCAGACTGAACTGAACTGAAGATGAGGCAAGTCTGTGTCTCTCTGTGAGGACACGGTCAGATGTGGAGGTGCTGGGAACGGCCCCCCCTCTTGGGACTGAGTGCCCCTCACGGGTCCTGAGGATCCTAACAGAGGGCTTTTGTTGACTCACACCTAGCATTCACCTGTGAGACCCAGTGTGCTCCCTGAGAGAAGGGACACCACCCCAACTCCAGATCTGAGGGAACAACAGGGACCACCTTGGGAAGGAGCCCCCCAGAGCCTTCTCCCAGAATCAGGATGTTGTGACAGGACCTGGGCCAAAAGGAGAGGGAGACTGTAGGGTGCCCCTTTCCCGGGGCCGTTCATACTCAGGAAAGACCCCCTTTCATCATACTCAGGCTAATCTGGAGGGCCCCCCTCCCCGCTGCAGTCCAGCCTGGATTCCTCCATTCATCTGCAAATTGGGAATCCCCACTTAAAATCCTGGGGTGTCTCATCTCAGACACTAGGATGCCCAGTTCTGGAGCCCCCATATAGCATCCGGGTGTCCCCTTCTTCTCTGTAAAGTCAGGGTGCCCTCCCTTAGCTTTGGTTCCCAGTGCC
>RCUC01116186.1:0-12945 GCA_003697995.1 Taxidea taxus jeffersonii | reverse complement strand
ATTTTGTAGCTACCATATCTGTTGGACTCCAGAGCGTACTTTTTTAATATCTCAATGTATTGTTGTGGATGATTGCATAATACTCAAAGTAGAACTGGGCCACTGTGCAGAGAATTGTCAAAAGGTCTGAGAAGTCATGGAAACTCTCAGGGATTATTACCAAGTTCGGAGGCAGGGCTGTCGGGGATCCCATCAAGTAGACCCATTCACTTGACAAGAGCTGTTGAGGCACCTTCCATGTACATGATTCTGTATCAGGACCTACAGAGATGGATAAGATGCAGTGATTTCCCTGGAGTGTGTCTGACATTCAAATAGCAGGTAGATGGTTAGATTCTATGAGGGTACAGACCTCAGACACATCATAGGGGACCAATAATTACCATAGTTAATTCCTGCAGCAAATAATTATTGACAGCCTACTATGTGCCAAACAACTGTGACCGGTGCCAGGATGGAGCAGCAAGTAAACCAATTAAAATACTCGCCCTCTTGGAAAATACATCCTAGTGAGAATACAATGGAATACTATGCAGCCATCAAAAGAAATGAAATCTTACCATTTGCAGACCACATGGATGGAACTAGAGCGTATTATGCTTAGCGAAATAAGTCAACTGGAGAAAGACAACTACCACATGATCTCCCTGATATGAGGAAGTGGAGATGCAACGGGGGTGGGAGTTAAGGTGGTAGGAAAAGAAAAAATGAAACAAGATGGGATCGGGAGGGAGACAAACCAAAAGAGACTCTTAATGTCATAAAACAAACTGAGGGGGGGGGGGGAGGAGAGGGGTGGGAAGAGGGTGGTGGGGTTACATTATATGTTTAAATAAAAAAGCTTAAATTAAAAAAAAAAACAAAAAAAAGTAAGGAAATAAAACTGCATGTGGTATTTTTAAGAAGAGAATAAATTACAAAACCGAATCATAAAAAAAAAAAAAAAGGAAGATAGGGAGTGATGGGGTGGGGTAGGAGTTAACATAGTAAACAAGATCATCAAAATGGACCTCAAGGAGGTACCATTTGAAAAAAGAATAAACAGTAGAACTTGAAAGTGAGGTTCAAAAGGAGTCTTAATGGACAATGAAAACCAGCAAATATGACCTTTGGGGGTCAGGAGACAGAAAATGCAGTGGATGTGTGTGAAGCCAGAAGTGTTGTTCTCTGCCAAGAAGACAGCTAAAACCAAGATCATCTAGAATTTCAAGATAGCCAACCTTGGATCTCTGAGTATTTGGGTGAGATGGATTATAGGGAAAGGTTGCCCCCTTCTTGTTGGGCTTGGGAGATATGACCCGCATTTCTTGTGCATGCTGGTCTGAATGTAGATAACCATCCCTAACCTAGTCTCCAGTATCTGATCCCAGGCCAGTCACAGGGAAATTTTCTGTGCTCTGGGAGAGGATTGGTGGGCACTTGATAGGGGACAAAGAGAGCAAAGAGGTCCCTTCCTTGGCATTATTGGAACCTCACTGATGTGAGCCCAGGTCTTGTCCTGAGGAGAAGACCATGACTTCCAGCAGGATCAGTGCCAAGCCAAGAAGACTAACATGAAGACCTGTGACCCTCTTTCTGGCACACCAGCTTATCTCTCTTTTTTTTGTTGTTGTTTTTTTACTTTATTTAAGCTTTATTTAAACATATGATGTAACCCCACCACCCTCACCCAACCCCTCTTCCCCCCACCCCCCTCAGTTTGTTTTATGACATTAAGAGTCTCTTTTGGTTTGTCTCCCTCCCGATCCCATCTTCTTTCATTTTTACTTTTCTTACCACCTTAACTCCCACCCCCGTTGCATCTCCACTTCCTCATATCAGGGAGATCATGTGGTAGTTGTCTTTCTCCAGTTGACTTATTTCGCTAAGCATAATACGCTCCAGTTCCATCCATGTCGTCGCAAATGGTAAGATTTCTTTTGTATATTTTCTCAGCCACGCTCTGCCAAGTATCTTATCTTATCTTGTCTATTTCAACTTATCTGATTACCTTATCATCTCATTCCCTTAAATGTACATTCATTCTTCCAAACTATACTTTATCTATAGTACTTGAGCAAAGACTTGCTCAAGAGGTTCTCTCTTCCAGGAGCACACTTACCCACTTTTACCTTGCAGAATAATCATCCTAACATCTTTGAAGACTCCTGGATGTTAACTAGACTTAATGTGGTGATCATTTTGCAACACAGACAAAATATCGTATCATTATGCTGTACACCTGAAACTAATATCGTGTTATACGTCAACTGTACCTCAATTAAAAAAAATTTTTTGAAGACTCACCTGGTCTAGGAAATCTATTTGGTTTCCCAGCCCTCCAAGGCAGGACTGTATACTCTTAGATTTATTTAATTTGTATAAATCCACCTTCAATACAGACCAAATTCTGGAGGGTTCCCTGTTTATCTATATGTGTCACAGCCACTGGCAGGCCCACCATGAATTCACAGCATGCAAGGAGACTGTCTTTTTTAGCTCAGGGAATATATAGACTGTGGAACATTAGCAAGTCCATCCGATAGTTTAGAAATTGGCCTAAGGAAAGAGGGTGGCTCTTACCATCATTGTCCTCTTGGCACCCACCATGGGTGTGATGTACTCCTCAGATGTAAGCTAACTAGGAGATCCCTGGCAGTGAGCTCTGGCCTGCTCTGCTGGATTCTGCACCCCCACGCCCCATCTTCCAACCAAAGTTCAGAGGGCAGAAAGACATTTAAGTGGAATGGGGCCATACCTGAGCACAGAACTCCAGCATGGCAGAGGTGATGTGGCCCTGGGTGTGTAGGACCAGCGTCTCAGGCAGATGGCTGTGGGTCCTATGCAACTCGCAGAAATGTGTTTGGTCCTCACATGGTGAAAATAATTGTTAAAATCCATTGCCTGTACTTGAAAACTGGGAGTTTTCACATATGACTCCAGATTTCTATTTTCTCTTGAAAAATAAGAAGATCTAGCAACACTTGGCCTCAATCCCCACCCATATGTTTCCAGTCTGGTCCTGCAGGCATTTGAGTTTATAACCCAGTATAAATAAGTATATATTTTATTGCCATTATTTCCTATTCATGCATTTAGAGAGTGAATAGTTTGCTCAAATGGACATACTTGTTTTTCCTGGAGAATTCCTCTGAGTCACTGATTTTATAGCACTTTGTGTATTTCTGAGGACAGGAAATTCTGAGAGCAGGATAGAGAAGTTTCCAGAAAGAGTGTTCCAACTTCTTCTCGCTTTTCTTCTAAAAACCTCAAACATTGTGGCAATGGCCCTCACATTTCTCTGGGAAAGTGCTTCCCTTCTTTTCTCTTGGGGAGATGGTTCCAGATAGATAGACAGAGAAAGAGGTAGGTAGGTAGATACTACAGAGTGGTGGAACTTGGGCCAGATTTTGGGGTTCTGAGCTCAGATCTCCCTCTGTCCTCCCAGGACTGGTTGGCCAAGTCCATTAAGCTCCAGGCCTCAGCTGGAAAATGAAGCCATCAATTTTATTACAAGTGCAACAGAAAGCTGTTGAGGGTTTTAAGTATATGATGGACATCAACAAGTTAGGTTTGAAATGATCCCTCTGGAGGCTGCATGGAGAAGAGATTTTGTGGGTGGGGGCTGTGAGGAATGGAAGAGAGAGACCAGTTTGGATGTAGCCGAAGTCGCCCTGCAAGAGATGGTAGTAGTTAGCTCTCGATGGAGATCAGAAGTCCAAGATGGGTCTTACCGGCTAAAATCAAGGAGTGGACCAGGCTGTGCTCCTTCTGGAGGCTCTAGAAGAAAATCCATTTCCTTCCCCTTTCCAGCTTCTAGAGGCTGCCTCCATCCCTTGGCTTGTGACCCCTTCCTCCATCTGCAGAGTGAGCACTGCAGCGTCTCTATATCTCCCAGATTCCGACCCTCCTGCATCTCTCTTGTAGGAACCCTTTTGCTTCCATGGAGCTGGCTGGCTTAGAAAATCCACGACAATCTCCTGCCTCAACATTTTTAATTTACTCATACCTGCAGAGATCCTTTTGCCACAGAGGGTAACATTCATATACTTCCCATTGTTGACAGCTTTGGGGGATGATTATTCTGCCCACTATAGGCAGAGCCAATGAGGATGGAAAGGATCGATTTCATATATATTTTAGAGGCACTTCTTCTGTATGCTATAGATTCCAGGCACTCTTCCAGAGTGTCTCTTCCAAAAATTTCAAGTATTTTTTAAAAACAACCCCAATTGCAAATAACCCTCTTTTAAATGAGAGGAGTAAATCACTCAAGCAAGCAAACAGGGGAAAAGTGAAATTGTTTGTGGGCATATATACATACACACATATGCACATGCACACACACATATGTTTATGTATGTACATACATGTACATACATGTACATAAGTGCAGTTGAATGCTTGAGTTATAATATAGAAATAAATATGTATCCACATGCATAACCATATGTATGTACATATACTTATGTATATACATACATAATTGTGTGTGTGCATGCATGCGTGTGTGTGTATGTGTGTGTGTGTGCGTGGTTGAATGCTTAGATTTGCATTCTCGTTCCAACACTGATTACCTGAGTGCTCCTGGACAAGTCACTCATTCTCCGCTGAGCCTCAGCCTTCCATCTGCTCTAATGGTGTCCATAGTGTCATTCCTGCTATTCATGGGGTCCTCCACAGACAAATGGGATCTTGTCCACACAACCTCATACAAAGCAAAGGACTAGATGAAGCTAAGAATTAATTAGTGGTGAATTAGCTCTGAATTTGAAATTTAAATCATGCTTGTATTGTGCTTCACCCAGCTACCCTGTCCTGGTTCCTCCCTACAGGAAGATTCTATTCATGCAGGTTTAATATTGCTGCCAATGGGGAGGGCAACCAGGAGGGCCATGAAATCAAAGAGCCCTGGGAGGTTAAGTGGATTATTTAATTTAATAAAGAGAGTGATCCCGCGTGTTCCATGGGCCACCAAGCTGAATGTTCTCTTACTCACCAGTGCTAAGTGAGCACCCGCTCTGTGCCAGGTACTGTGCTAAGTAGCTCACAGGTATGAGCGTCCCATGTCGTTCTGACATCGGCCACGTGGGGTTGCCCCTCTGTTCGCGGAGGACACCAAGCTTTAGAGAGGTTTAGCCACCTGCCCAAGATAATATCACTAGTACGTAATAGAGTAGAGAAGTGTCTGATTTTGAAGCCCTCTCTTTTAATCGCTCTGCAATATTCCTCTCCCAGGCAGCTGAGTCTTAGCATGAGTGCAAGATGATAGATAGATAGATAGATAGTTAGATAGACAGATAGATAGATATTTTCAAGCTAGCTACCAACATGATGAATATGATTTTTTTTCAGGTTTATGTTCTATTGTGATCATTCTTAATGAATAAAAATAAGCATAGGCTTAAAAATAACACTGTTATTAATAATTGACTAACAATAACTAAGAATATTGTTATTTCCCAATATTGAATTTCATCTCTAGTGATAAAAATCTAAGGATTTTTACTCCCATTTCAGAGATGCAGAAACTGAGGCTCTGGGGTTTGAATGGCTTTCCCAAGGCTGCACAACCTGTAAACGGATTCTGGATGTTAAGAGCAGGTCTTCTGAAAGCAATTCCATTTCAGCTTTGTAATCAACCTTATGATTACCTAAGTCAATTTCCTTGGTCCACTATAAGGAAACTGAGGCCGACAGGAAGTGACTGGTCCAAGCACATGCTTTGGCTATGAGGAGGCACATGGGCCCCAGAGAGATTGGTGCTCAAATCCCGACTTTCCCATGTTCTTGCTGCATATCCTTGTGAACCATTCTGAAACCATTCTGTTAAAGGGTGCAGCTCGCTCCTCTGTCGAATGGGGATAATAACACTGTCTGTAGATTTTTGTGACAGTTCAATTCATGTAGTAAATTGTGGCTCTTAGGGACACAACAGAATCTGGGTCCAGGACACGTGTCTCCCGGCCTGGTGTGTGTCCCCACAAGACACACAGATCCCCTTGTAATTCGTGGTCTTATCTGCCGATGTAATGACCTAACGCAACATGCAAGGCATTCCCTAAGTCTAAACACTGTGATTTCTGAAGCAGACTAAACCTACTAACCGTGTTCTCTTAGAGCCTCAATCATCACAGCTCATTTCTTCTTATCTTAACAGGGAGGGCAAGGGTCACGCTTTGCAAATGCACATCAAGTGATACCAGTGTTCGTCGGAGGGTGGGTTTTATACTTGCAAGTTCTTTTCATAAGGTAAAAGTCCTATTCTGGTCATTTCATGTGCTGAAGAAGATTGACTACATTCGGTGTGTCTGTGATACAGAGAAATGTTAATGTCTTTTTTAATAAAGTTTTCAGGAAAAAAGAAGAAAGCATGTTTAAATGTTTTATTATTCCTATTAAGTTCTTTAAACTACCTGGCAGTTCTTGTTTCATTTAAGAAATCTTAAATTTGAGACATAAACTTCCTGACAGTGTGGGTCCCTTTAACGGTGATCTACGGCCTGACAGCAGAGAAATAAGACCAGCCGGGCGTTCTCTCCACAGGATGGTAAAAGTCATGGTCAGGTTAGAAGAATCAATTAGAGTGGGAACGAGGCTGTGTAAATTTCAGGACTCAAATGGCAAAATAGGAAGACAGGGATGAATTTAAAACCTGGCCTGATGTGGGCTGTATTTCATCTTGTGATTGGCAAGACAACTCTAAATGAGGTATTACATCGGGTTAAAAAAGCAGTTTTCGTCCTATTTAAAACAATGCACAGGAAGGAAAAAAAAATTGGATCTGAGGAAGTAGAACAACAAATTTGAGGATTTATATAGGTATCTGAGAAAAAAACAGAGGCCTGAGGGGAGAAAAAAATGTATCTGAAGTCAGAATACTGGACGGGGAGACACTGGGTCTCTATCTGGATCAGCTTACATGCCTGTATTTATAGCAGGTACATAACTGTCTGGCTGGGGCCCGGCTGGCCTGGTGCACTCATCTCACAGCTCTACTGAGAGTCTGGGCCTGCGAGTTACATCTGTAGCAGATCTGATGCTTATAAGCAAACAACAGCTTTAGAATCTTAAAATAGATAACCAAAGGGTGTCCATGGCTCCCAGCTAGTCTGACAGTGGAGCTAACAAGGACAGAGGAGCATGCCCTGGGTCCCCTCGCATGTTCTGATCCCAGCTCAGAAATTTCCCAGATGGGGCAAATAGTAAACCTCACTGTGACTCAGTTTCATCACCTGTAAAATAGGTGTGGGGGTCAATTTAGGCTTCACTTGCAAGATTAAATTATATTAGCCAGTCAAGCCATTTGGCACCCTTCCTAGTTCATAGTAAGCCCCTCCCAACTCTTGGTTATTCATAGCATATTGTTATTATTCAGTATAGGAAAGAATTGATGGCTGTGAAGAGAAGGAACGATGCTGAAATGATTTTATCTCCAAACATGACTCCTTCCTGGTGGTGCCCATCATTCCTCCCATCCAAATGATACCTCCAGGGCTAATGTCACCAGTCTTTTGGTCTTATCCAAGCTCTGAGCTCACCTGCGGTCCTACGTCCAAACTCACCTGCAGTCTTGACCACACCAAACCAGGAGAAGAAGTGCGGGGCAGCAGCAAGACTGCTGGATTTGAGGGCTGAGCCCCTGTGTCCAAACCCGTTACTGCCACTTAGAAACCGTGCAGGTGCCGCAAAGTCCCCATGCTCCTTGAGCCCCATGCATGAAGCAGGATGATTTCCTCCACCCTGACAACCTCGCCAGCCCATCATGGGGTTTCAGCTAACTCAAACATGTATGGAAGTGTCCTTAGATGATAGCGCCCAGTTAAGGCAATTTTTGGCTGAGTTGCAATTGCCTCCAAATCCCCTTCTGACCCTACCTCCCATAGCAATACGCCCTTAAATCAAAACCATGCTCCTAAGGATTCTAACCTAACCCTTCCTTGGTGAACTATCCCTTCTGTCCTTTACACTTTCAAGAAAAGAGAAAAGGGGAAAAGGAAAAAACAAATCAGGTGTCTCAGAACAGGGAAGGTGCAAATCAAGAGTAAAAATGACAGACATGTGCCTGTGATGTTCAGTCCCAGGGAAGACATCAATCACTCTCTCCCGGAGCCCAGAAAGAGCTTCAGGATCCTTCTCAACACAGTGCCCTGAAAATCACCACCATTTGTATTCACTATCTCCCACTGCCATCGAATAGAAAACCCCATTCAGAGATACCCAAACCAAAGATAAATGGGGTGAAATTCTAAACTCTGGAGTCAGTCCCAACACCTCCTGGCAATTAATACAAATGTCCACTTTGTCAGAGAGAGGTGATTTTCAACCAGAAGGCACCTGCCAAAGAGTAAAAACACAATTGTTATTAGCTACAATATTATTAATAGCATGTACTGTTTGTATTTTGTATTTGTATTTGATGTTCACTTAAGCTTATCTCCTTTCCTTCCTCCTTCCAAACAAGTGAACAAATAAGCAAAAAAATATTCCTGTTTGTGTAGATGAACCATAGGTTTTGGAGACAGACAGCCCAAGGACTGAATACCATTCCTGCTATTGCTAATTGCATGGCATTCAGCAAGTTGTCCCCACCCTCCTAGACTCAGTTTCCTCACCGATAAAAAGAGGAAAACCTTTTGGGACCTGGGAGGGATTACATGGGATAATATACATAATGTATTTGGCCCTCGGTGGGCTCCTTTCAAATATTCGTTGGAAAAGAATGAATGAATATTGAGCATAATAGGATCAACTCAAATCCATTGGAAACATTACAGAAGAAACATTTTCCTGAGAAGGTTAAAATGAAATCAAATGTCTGAGGTAGATTAAACTTTTTTTCCTCTCTCTCTCCCCTCATGTCAGATTTGTTTCCACAGGATTTCATCTGCATAATGGAATTTGCTGATTTTGAATAGATGGTGCAATATGCACAGAGCATTTTCCAGAGGATAAAGGACTGAAGGTTATTTATATGTCATTTGTAAGACTGTCACCCTTGATTTCTCAGTACTTTAGCTCTCCCACAAAATCCCACATTCTGGTCGCCTTCACTTTCCCCTCCTTCTCAACATAATATGCTCTGTGACCTCAAGGTTCTGGGAACTACTGGGAATGCTCTACGTCCTATTCCTATTCTTAGAGATTCCTAATGCCCATTCACCTAGTAAAGGCACTGAAAAGTCCTACAATTAAAAAAATGTACATGTTTAACATAGGATTCCTCCCTTGTATCCCTTCACAGAAAACTTTTTTCAGGTTAACACCTTCTTCACATCCCCCATAATTACTATTTGAAAAATGCTATTATGTTGAAATCTCCAAATTAACCAATGAAGGAAGAATTAAAATCTGAATATTCATTATGATTGTCAGGCAGTGCTGACAGAAGACACAACATGCAGTTAACCAGAGACTGTATTAACTTCTTTTGTGGGGTGCATTGTGTTCCTAGAAACATAGGTTGAAGTCCTAGCCACCTCGCCCCCGATATCTGTGAATGTGACCTTACTTGGAAACAAAATCAAGTTAAGATGAGGTCACACTGGAGTAGAGTGGACTTTAAGCCCAATGACTGGTGTCCTGATGAGGAGAGAGAGAGTTGGAGACACACAGAGTAGACCCAGGAAAGAGAGCTATGTGAAAACAGAGCAGAGATAAGAGGGATGTAGTCACAAGCTAAGGAGCACCCAGGATTTCTAGCCACCACCAGAAGCTGGCAGAGGTAAGACTCTTCCCCTAGAGGCTTCAGAGGGAGTAGGGGCACTAACTTGATTGTGGACTTCTGCTCTCCAGAACTGGGAGAGAATACATTTCTGTTGTTTTAAGCCACCCAGTTGGTGGTACTTGTTTAGGTGGCCCCAGGGAATCTAATATACTTGCCTACTAGATTTTTCTTCTGCAATCCTGTTTTCTCCATCTCAATCTCCTTTCCTGACCATTAAATGTTGGGGCACCCCAGGTGGACAGCCTTGGCCCTTCCTTAGCTCTCTTGTAGCCCAGTTGCTACAGACTGGCCAGAGCCAAGACCTTCACTTCAATATCTTCTAGGTGCTCATGGTTCACATTGCATATTTAATGTGGACTCAGTGTATCCAAAATGGAATCTTTGATCCCTTTGTAAAAACACATATTCTATTTTGAAGAAATATTCTGTTCCTCGCCCAACACTCTCCCTCTCAGGAATGAGCAATCTGTTCCCCCCAGATGCTAAGGTCAAAAGTCCAGGAGTCATCCCTGAGTCCTCTCATTTCCTCAACGCATCCCACAATCCAATTACAAATCCTGGCAGATGCACCTTTAAAGCACGTCCAGAATTGAATCCCTGGCCCCACCTTCACCTGCCTCTCCCAGAATGGTTGGTTGGAATTGTCCTGCTTACATGAAGGGGTTGCAGTGAACTCCATCCTGGTCTCTCCACTTGTGTTCTCAGCCTGTACTGCCTCTTCTAGACACAGGAGCCAGAGTCATCACTTAAATCATAAATCTAACCTTGTCCTTCCCATGCTAAGGACCCTCCAAAGGCTTCACATACTCCTGTAAAATGAAGGCCTAAGTCCCTTCCGGGGTCCCAAGACCAGTCCTGGGCTGTCTCTCTGACCTCATTTACTCCCACTGCTCCCTTGCTCAGTTCCAGCACACTGGCCTCCTGGAGCTCTCTAATGAGCAAGCTTGCACCTCTGAGACTTCATTTGCTGTGGCCTCAGCCTGGAGCACTCTTCTTCCTGATCCCCACATTCATAGTCCTTTGCTCCAATCAAGTTTCTTGAAAAGCACCTCTTCATAAAGTCCCTCTCCTGCTGCCCACCTGCAAATGTAACCCTTGCCGCCCTGATCTACTCTGGAGCCCTGATTTACCGTCAGACATCATGTGGTACATGTGCATGTGCGCGTGCACATGTGCACGTGGTTCCCTCATTAGAATGCTGTTCCTCTGTGCCCAGAGTGCCTGGTACTTAGTAAATGCTCAAAACTATTTGTTTAATTAATTAATTAATCCAGAGACGGGGGCCACACAGGAAATACAATATTATTTTAGCACTCTCAAAAAAAAAAAAAAAGAAAAGAATAAAAGGTTCTCAATAAAAGACAAAAATAAAGCAGCCTGTGACAATGATTTTCTGGCAAACAGAAGTGAAGTCTTCTTGGATTACCAGAGCTATTGATTGGTTTGTGGAAAAAGCAGTGTCTAGATCATTTGAACCTTCTTTACCTTGTTTTTCATCTATAAAATGTGGATAAAGTTTTTCAAAGTCCAGAGAACAGTATTTCTAAATTGAGATGAGTATCCCACACTGTGCAAAATCTTTTAAAATCCTTATTTTTTATAGTCCTTCAAAGCAGGTTTTCACATGACACCCTTACAACGACCTTGTAATAATGACAATTAATCTTAATTAAGAGCTTACCGCCAGCTGGGAACGTTTCAAACACTCTCTCATTTAAGCCTCCAATGTTCCTAGGAGGAAGGTATTATCATGAACCCCACTTGTCAGATGTGGAGACTGAGGCTCCTGGCTGGTAAGTGGGAAGCAGGGATTCCAACCCAGACAATTTGATTTCCCAGCCCAGTCTCAGCACAAATGCTACCTTTCATGACTCTACTGGCACCGCAAACCTTACTCAAACCAATTGGACATCATTACTTCTGTTTTCTAGAACATCAAACCTCAGGTTCACAGAAGGAAAAGGGGTCACCCAAGACAACAGTGCAAAAGTCAGCCCTCATGTTGGTTTCCAGAACCTATTTCAAGAAAAGCTTTTTGTTATAAAAGTACCCAACAATGCAATAGCAACCATATGATGGGGTTAGCATGCAAGGAGCATCAAATGGGGACAAGGGTTGTGTCATGCGAACACCAGCTGGGGACAAGGGATGTGTGCACATCAGAGCTGAGGCCCAGAAAAGGAAATTGACCTGCCCAAGGTCACACAGTCAGCTCTGGAACTCGCCTCCTCGGGCTAATATGCTTTTCTCTATCCCTCAGTGCCTTCGATATATGCCATAAACCATCAACTCACACACACACAATGCCTAAAACCACTACAAATGCTCTGATAAATTGTGTTTCATGTGTTTATATATACCTATGAATGCAGTGAGGGGAGTGGAGGTTTTTTTGCAGCTTGATTTTTTTTTAAATTATTTGGTGGCTATTTTGGTAACATCTTTTGGAGATTAAGTCCAATTAGGAAACAGATGGCACTGAAATATTGTCAAACATATCGGATCAGCAGCAAATCACTGACTTAATTATGTAAATAATTAAAATGTATATTTACACCTGATCATCCAAACAAGGGTGAAAACACTGATTTCAGAGTTGGTTATGAGCACTGGCACTGAGTCCAGTCAAAAGTAAGCCATGTTCAAGGTTCTGCTTCAGTGCCTCTCCCATATCTTGCCCTCGGAGGACATTTGGGAGGCAAAATAAAGAACCCAGTGACACGAAAAATATGTCCTCTGAGCAGCCCAGGACTGTGAGGCTAAGCTTGGAAGGGAACTCCATAAGGGAAGCACAGAGCCATCATTGCTTTGGCTCTCATCCTGCCTCACTGCCCAGACTCATACTCCCTCTTCCAAACCCAACTTTACCTAAAGAGCGACTCCCATTGCATCATAATAGTTAGGAGAACAGGTTTTGAGAAAGGACCTGTGTTCAAGCCTTGGCTTTGTCACCTGGCTCAGTTTTGCAATCTGTAAAACGGAGATCACAATAACTCACAAATGTATCAGATGCTTCTTCCTAGGAGGCCAGTTTTGTGCCATGCACTTTATATACATGACATGACTGACAACTCACAACATCTCTGTATAGCTGTGTCCCTTTTGTAGAGAAAAAACAAGGTTCAGAGAAAGAAATTCAGTGCCAGCATTAGCCCAGATGGGATTTGCTTGTGTGTGATACAAAAGATAATGCAACAGTGTCTTAAATGCAAGGTAAGTACATTTCTCTTCCATACATC